>JAXCGZ010015135.1:120000-130000 GCA_037179515.1 Halocaridina rubra
TGTTCTCGTCCCTTACTTTCTTCACAATTTTTGCATTATCTGTAAACATTCAGGAATGAATTTACAGACTCTGGTAGGTCATTTACATATACAAGGAACAAAAGTGGCCCTAAAACTGAACTCTGTGGAACCCCACTGCTAACCTTTCTCCTTTCAGAAACTGAATATCTTACTCTAACCCTCTGTTCCCTTCCATATACGTAAGTTTTTATCCATTCCAAGACATTTCCACCAATTCTCGCCATTACTTACAACTTCTTAATAAGTCTCCTGTGTGAGACCACATCATTTGCTTTCTGGAAATCTAGGTATATGAAATCCGCGTGATTTTGTATGTGTACTTACCTAATTTGTACTTACCTAATTTGTGTTTACGGAAAAGAGCCCAAAGCTCTTGTATTCCCGTCTCCTGATCGGTTCCATTTTATACTTAGTGATACTTATCATACCTGTCCTTAAAACTATAGATTGAGATAGCATTAACTACCTCCTCGCTTAGCGAATTCTAATTATCAACTACTCTTACACTGAAACAGTATTTCCTTACATCCTGTGTGTGTGTTTGTGATTGCGTTCTCATGTAAAGAGGGGAATGTCAAAATACGGCATTGCTGTTTATATATATATATATATATATATATATATATATATATATATATATATATATATATATATATATATATATATATATATATATATATATATATATATATATATGTGTGTGTGTGTGTGTGTGTGTGTGTGTGTGTGCTTCATTTCCCCTCGTAAGGGGGGTGGCAGAGCCCAGAAATGCACATTCACCACGATCCACACATACCTCAACTACTCCTCTCAGCTCCTAGGTGATAAAGGGTTACCAAGTCTCCCCCCTTCCACCCTGCTTGGGTCAACCACAAGGTAGGCAGGCAAGGATATTCTACAATGAGACTTGATTACTGAAGCTGGTTTACCCCCACCTCTTCATCACATGGCAACTCCCCTAACACCCGTCCACCATAGTTCACTGAGCTAGCAGGTGCTAGAAATCCCTCTGGGCTTTGTCATAAAAGCACAATTTTCCTCCACTCATTCCTATCTCTTGCATGCACTCTTCCCTGTTCCACTGACACTTCACGCGCATTCAGTGCTCTTTTCACACCATGCATCTTTCTCATTCTAGGTCTACCTCTTGACCTAACTCCAATCACGTTTGCACTCCACACTCTCTCCACTATTTGTTCATCACTCATCCTTTCCATGTGTCCAAACATACTCAACCCTCTCTGATCTAACCTATCCGATAGTTTCATTCCAACACCCGTTCTCTGCCTGACATCCTCATTTCTTACTCTATCTATGCTAGATACACCAATCAAAGCTCTCAAACCTCTCATCTCCTTTACATTCAACTGCATTCCAAGTCTCTGCTCCATCCATTGCTGTCGGCACAATCACACCTTCATATATCCTTCTCTTTGCATTCATTCCCAAATATCTATTTCTCATTACACTTTTCGACCCACCTAGACACTTACTGGCTTCCATCACACTGTGATTTACCTCTACATCCACTCGTCCACTCCTTGATACATGCTACCCCAGGTACTTAAAGCTCTCAACTTCTTCAAGCAACTCCCCATTCACTCCTACATTCAATCTGCCAACATTAACACTCCTCATGCATCTCAGGACTTTACTTTTACCCATATTCACCAACAACTTACTTCTTTCACACACACTAATAAACTCAGTCATCAAATGATTCAACTCATTTTCAATATCAGCCACCAGTACAGTATCATCTGCAAATTGCAACTAGCTCAATTTCCACACTCTTCCATCCTCACCCAATAGTTCCAAGCCTCTTTCTAATATTCTTTCATTTACTTCCATTATCACTCCATCCATATAAACATTGAACAACCATGGCGACATTACACAACCTTGACATAACCCAACATTCACCTCAAACCAATCTCTCATACCATTCCCAACTCTCCCGCATGCTCCACTATTCATTTAAATACTCTTCACCGCATTCACCAAATTTCCACTAATTCCATACAGTCGCAACACCCTCCACCATCCTCTCTACCCACCCTGCCATATGCTTTCTCTAAATCCATAAAAGCCCAAAAAGTGTCCCCATCTTTCTCCAAGAACTTCTCACACACCTGTCTTACCTCAAACACCTGATCCACACATCCTCTTCCTCTCCTGAACGCACACTGTTCTTCCCCAATCAATCTCTTAGTACCTTTCCTAATTCTCTCAACTGACACTCTTCCATATACCTTACCAACTACACTCAACAAACTAAATTCTCTAAAACTATTACACTCATACTTATCTCCCTTCCCTTTGTAAAATGGAACTATACATGCACTCCTCCAATCAGCTGGAACCCTCACTCTCCTGAAACATACATTCATCAACCTTACCATCCATTCTACTAATGCCCCCCACCTTTTGACAAGCATTCTTCATGACACCCATCTATTCCTGGCGCTTTACCTGCTTTCGTTTCTCTCAATGCCAAGCGTACCTCTTCTTTTGTTATATCTCTATCATTCTCATCTCCAAGTATTGGCATTCTCCATTCGTTTTCCATGCCACAATCTCTGCCTCTCTATCATCTTCCTATCATATATATATATATATATATATATATATATATATATATATATATATATATATATATATATATATATATATATATATATATATATATATATATATATATATATATATATATATATACATATATATATATATATATATATATATATATATATATATATATATATATATATATATATATATATATATATATATATATATATATATATATATATATATATATATATATATATATATATGTATATATATATATATATATATATATATATATATATATATATATATATATATATATATATATATATATATATATATATATATATATATATATATATATATATATATATATATATATATATATATATATATATATATATATATATATATATATATATATATATATATATATATATATGTTTATGCTTCATATATAATAACTTTCAGTCTCAATTTGGGGTGAACACAAAAGGATTGAAGATGGTAATAAAGGCTGGATGCCCTACCTTATCACCCCAATGTGGGTTTGAATGCGGGTCAATCATCTCCCAAGTCGGGCATATTACCGATACACTACAGCGGTCCCAAAATTCAGATATATTCATTAATCTATCTGTCAGTTTTCATGTTTCTTTATTTATTCATTCGTCTATTTATTTACTTGTGTTCTTTTATTTTTAGCATTGAAAAACATTATAGGTGTAAAGAATAAACCTTTGATTGAAACTAACTTAAAAAGAATTCTCTCTCTCTCTCTCTCTCTCTCTCTCTCTCTCTCTCTCTCTCTCTCTCTCTCTCTCTCTCTCTCTCTCTCTCTCTCTCTCTCTCTCTCTCTCTCTCCATATATGTATCATGTTTATGTAGAGTTAAGTATCATTCATCATATGCGCATGATGGCTGATGCATGATCCGTGACAGACACGAATCAAATTCCTATTTATCAAAATAAATGGTACATTGCGCAGGGGTTGTTTAATAGGTAATTTATTATATACGTAGACGCTTTCAGTTTTGCTAACAATAATGATAATGCTGAGGGTAATAATAATAATAAAAATAATAATAATAATAATAATAATAATAATAATAATAATAATAATAATAATAATAATAATAATAATAATAACAATAATAATAAAAAAAAATAATAATAATAATAGCAATAATAGAAATAATAATAATAATAATGATAATAATAATAATAATAATAATAATAATAATAATAATAATAATAATAATAATAATAAAAAAAAATAATAATAATAATAATTATAATAATAGTAATATTGATTATATCACTACTACTACTACTACTACTACTACTACTACTACTACTACTACTACTACTACTACAACTAATAATAATAATAATAATAATAATAATAATAATAATAATAATAATAATAATAATAATAATAATAATAATAATAATAATAATAATAATGATAATAATAATAAAAATAATAATAATAATAACAATAACAATAATAATAATAATAATCTATCTATCTACCTTGGCTGTCACTCCCGAATGGGGGGTAGCCGACATAAAAAAAAGAAACAATAAAGGGATTACTTTGCTCTATGGGCAATGACGAGGGAGCTAGCGATCGTTCAGATGGCACAGCTGGAGTGCCACAACCTGTGTCACTTCATAACTGCCAACTCCTCCTACTGCCCCTACCACAGGGCTACCTCTGTAAGATTCAGCTCCATGGGAACAGCAGATGCCCATCAGAGCTGCGTCACAATCGCTCGCCACTCATTCCTATTCCTAGCACGCTCACTTGCTTCCCTCACATCCATCCTCCTATCATTCAGGGGTCTCCTTACTCCATCCATCCACCCAAACCTAGGCCTCCCTCTAGCATTTCTCCCATCAACTCTCGCATTCATCACCTTTTTCAGCAGTCTTTCATCATCCATCCTTTCCACATGGCCAAACCATCTCGGAACATTCATATCTACACTGGCTGCAAGTTCTCTCCTCACACCCGTTCTTGCTCTCAACACTTCATTCCTAACCCTATTCACCCGAGATACACCAATCATACATTTCATCAGGCATTTCATCTCAAACACATTTAGTTTCCCTCTCTCACTTACTTTCATACCCCATAACTCTGATCCATACATCACAGTTGGCACAACTACTTTCTCATACAAAACTTTCTTAACATTTATTTCCAACCATCTATTCTTCATCACTCCTTTCAATGCACCCAACACTTTTTATCCTTCATTCACTCTGTGACACACATCTGCTTCCACTTCACCATTTGCAGCTATAACCGAGCCTAACTACTTAATCTGATCAACTTCCTCAAGTGTCTCTCCATTCAACATAGCATTGCTGACACTAACTGAAATAGCTTCTCCTCTGAATCTGCCAACACCACGGCATCATCTGCAAACAACAAATGATTCAGCTCCCACTCGTTATCATCCCCATCTACCATACTCAAACCTCGACCACGCACTCACTCATTCACCTCTCTTATGACTCCATCAATATACAAATTGAACAGCCATGGTGACATCACGCATCCCTGTCTCAGTCTCACACTCACTGGAAACCACTCACTCACTTCATTCCCTACCCTAACACAAGCTCTACTGCCCTCATACAAACTCTTCACTGCATGCAACAGTTTACCATCAATTCCATATAACCTCAAAACATTCCACATTGCCTCTCTATCAACTCTATCATACGTATTCTCCAGATCCAAAAATGCAATATACAAATCCTACCCCTTTGCTAAATATTTCTCACATAACTGCCTAACTATAAAAATTTGCTCTATACAACCTCTACCTCTCCTAAAACCACTTTGCACTTCCGAAATCACATTTTCTGTCTTATCCCTAATCATATTAAACAGTATCCTACCATACACTTTTCCTACCACACAGAACAAACTTATACCCCTAAAATTACTGAAATTATACACATCTCCCTTACCTCTGTATAGGGGCACTATACAAGCAATCACCCATTCCACTGGCAAAATTTACAACATGAAGCATATATTAAACACTCTCACTAACCATTCCAATGCAGTCACACCCCCTTCTTTCAACATCTCCGCTCTCACACTATCCATTCCAGGTGCTTTACCTGCTTTTGCTTCATAAAATGTCCTTTTCATGTCCTCTCAGCGCCGCCTTTGGCACTTCGAGCGTACCCAACATGAGAATTTGCGGAACTTTCTCTTTGACTTCCCATGGGATGACTACTGCTTTCGGTCCCGCAACCCAGATCAAGGTAGCTCTAAAAGTTGCTGAGATCATGACCGCGGGAATGGAGGTGTAAATCCCCTCTTCTACAAAAACTTTCTCTCCCCCTACACCTTGGTTTGACCGTGCCTGCTCCATGGCTATCCAGACAAGGAATCAGGCGCACCGATCTTACCTAGCCTCTCCTTCCGATTTAGCTCACTCTGCTTTTATTTCAGCTAGGAATCGCTGTACTGCTCAGATTCAAAGGTCTAAGGCTTCCTTTATAAGAGGGAAAGTTGATGACCTCAACTCCTCTCCCACTGACAAATGCTTCTGGTCCTTAGCCAAAACCCTCTCCAAAAACTTCTGTAACTCAATCTTTCCCCCTCTCGTTCGTTCTGATGGTTCTATAGCTTGCTCTCTCACTTACAAAGCCACTCTCTTTGGCTTTCATTTCTCTGCCAACTTTTCTATCAACGATTCCAGCGCACCTGTTCCTCAGTCATTTCCCCTCTCTAACCCTATGCCCTCCCTTATCCTTTCTTCACGCAAAGTTCATAAGGTTCTTTGCTCGCTAAAGACGAACAAGGTATTTGGTCCCGATGGTATCCCTGCAAGGTTCCTTAAGGAGTTTGCAGATGAACTTGCTCCCGTGCTTTGCCGTCTTTTTCGCCTCATTCTGTCTACTAGTATCTATCCTTCATCTTGGAAGCTTGCTCTAGTTCAACCTTATCCTAAGAAGGGTGACCGCTCTATTTCTTCTAACTACCGACCTATTGCCCTAACCTCCTCTATTGCTAAAGTTTTCGAAACTTTGCTCAATGCTCACTTCTTGAAACGCCTTGAATCTAACTCACTTATCTCCGATCACCAGTATGGCTTCCTCAATGCAGATTCCACTGGTGATTTCCTGTCTTATCTTACTCATGTATGATCATCTTCTCTGAGGAACTATGGGGAATCCTTTGACGTTGCCCTTGATATGTCTAAGGCTTTTGACAGAGTCTGGCACAAGGCTCTGTTGGCCAAACTCCCTGCCTATGGCTTTACCCCTTCTTTCTGTTCTCTGATTTCCAGTTTTGTTACTGACCGTTCTATATCCGTAGTTGTTGATGGCGTGACATCTAGCCCTTTCTCTGTTACCAGTGGCGTTCCATAGGGCTCTGTCCTTTCACCCACTCTGTTCCTTCTCTTCATCAATGATCTTCTACAATCCCCATCTTCCTCTCTTCTTCATGCCATTGCTGATAATTCTACTCTTTACTTTTCTTCTGCCTTTTCTTCAGAACCTTCATCTGTTACTCGTAATCAATCTCGTATCACTCTTTCTTCTACTCTTAACGCCGATTTGCAGAGAGTATCTGAATGGGGCACTCAAATTTTAGTTAAATTCAATGCCTCCAAGACACAGTTTCTGGCTATCTCTTTATCTTCTTCCCCTCCTGATAACCCTGTTGTCTTCGAAACTAATGAAATTTACCCTCTTAACTCTATCAACATATAAGGAATCCATATAGCTACTAAGTTGTCTTGGAGGAATCACATAATCCAAATTTCTAAATCTTTATCCAAAAGACTGGGGGTTTTGTTTCGTTTTCGTCATTACCTTCCCTCATTGCAGTTACTTAAAATTTACAAAGGTCTCATCTGCCCCTGCTTAGAATACTGCTCACATATCTGGGGTGCTTCTTCCTTTACTTATCTTCTTGATAGGATTGAATCTAAGGCAGTCAGACTCATTAATTATCCTTCTCTTACTTCTAACCTGGATTCTCTCTCTCTTTGCCGTAAGGTATCTTCCCTTTCGTTTTTCTATCGCTACTACTTCCATCGCTGCTCTGATGACTTGGCGAGTTGCATCCCTCCTCCACTGCCGAGGCCGAGTAATACTCACCAAGCGGCCTCATCTCACAGGTACTGTGTGGAGATTTGTAGCTCTTGGATTGGTCGGTACAGCGACTGCATCTTCCCATCTACCTCCAGACTTTGGAACACTCTTCCTCCTTCTGTCTTTCCTAATTCTTATGACCTTTCATCCTTCAAAAAGCAGATTTATCGTCATCTCTGAGCCTAGTCCTCCATATCTCTAGGTCCTCTGTACTTTGACTGTTTTTTCTGTCTGTCGTTTTCCATTGTGTGACATTACCTCATCTCTGCCTTGTCCTTAACCTTTTTCAATTCCTTCGTCTTGGTATTTTCTCGTGCCCGGGCCTTTATTGATGAGGGCAGTTTCTGCCTGTCCCGGTGTCACACTCTTAAAAAAAAATAAAAAATTTCATCTCCCATTACTGGCACTTGAACACCCCCCATTGCCACTATAGCTGCCTCTCTATATTCCTCAACATTCGGCAACCACTCAAAATATTCTGCCCATCTTTTCCTTGCATTGTTCTCTCTTAACATCTGTCCATTCACATCATTCACTGTCTCTTCCATCCTCGATCCACCCTTCCTTACTCTCTTCACATCTTTCCAAAACTTCTTTTTATTCTCCTCAAATGACCTACTAAATATCCTGTCTCCACCTAACATTTGCCAACCTCTTTTCTTCCTCTACCTTCCGCTTGGTTTCCACAGTTTTCTTCCTATATATTTCATACTTCTCCTACTGTTACACTGCAGCTATTCCTCAAAAGCCCTCTTTTTCTCTTCCACCTTCATTTTCACCCCTTCATTCCACCACTCGCAGCCCCTCCTCATGCAACGTCCAACAAACCTCTTTCCACACATATTACTTGCATGCCCTACAAAACATTCTTTCATCGACGCCCATTCCTCCTCTAACTCCCCAATTTCTCTTTCTTTCACCCTGTCATATACCACTTTCAACCTGTCCTGATATTCCTGTCTCTTCTCTGGCTTTTTCAACTCTTCCACCTTCACCATTTCCCTTCTACATCCCCCCACTCTATTTCCCTACTCTTTTGCTAATACCACTTTTGCTTCAACCAAAAAATGATCAGACATCCAAGCAGCCACACCCCTAAATGCATGCACATCTTTCACTCTACCAATCATGCTCTTTGCTACCAACACATATTCCATCAATGCTCTTTCTTTCACTCTTCCATTTGCCAACAGCAACAACAATAATAATAATAATAATAATAATAATAATAATAATAATAATAATAATAATAATAATAATAATAATAATAATAATAATAATAATAACAATAATAATAATGATAATAACAATAATAATAATAATTCTAACACTAATAACAACAACAATAATGATAAAAATAATAATGATAATAATAATAATAATAATAATAATAATAATAATAATAATAATAATAATAATAATAATAATAATAATAATAATAATAATAATAATAACAATAATGATAATAATAATGATAATAATAATAATTCTAACACTAACAACAACAACAACAATAACAATAATAATATTAAAAAAAAAAAAATAATAATAATAATAATAATAATAATAATAATAATAATAATTATAATGATGATGATAATGAAATAATAATAATAATAATAATAATAATAATAATAATAATAATAATAATAATAATAATAATAATAATAATAATGATAATAATAATAATAATAATAATAATAATAATAATAATAATAATAATATTAATAATAATAATAATAATAATAATAATAATAATAATAATAATAATAATAATAATAGTATTAATAATGATGATGATGATGATAATAATAATAATAATAATAATAATAATAATAATAATAATAATAATAATAATAATAATAATAATAAAAATAATAATAATAATAATAATAATAATAATAATAATAATAATAATAATAATAATAATAATAATAATAATAATAGCCATCTTGGATAATAAAAAGACAAGTATCCATAAAAAATGGCGTATCTAAGTGCTCACTTGTGTTTTTGTACAGAGCAAATCATTCGTTTGGTTTCATGTCTCCCAGAAATGCAGAAGCATGTGTTTATGTAATTGCCTCATTGTAATTACCTAATTGTGCTTATGGGAAAAAGCCCCATGTTGGAAGCTTCCCATCTCCTTGTCGGTTTCATTTTGTACTAAGTGATACTTATCATACTTGTTCTTAAAACTACGGATTCGCTGAGCGAATTCCAATTGTCAACTACTCTAACACTAAAAAAATACTTCCTTACATCCTGCAAAGA
>JAXCGZ010015135.1:135000-202493 GCA_037179515.1 Halocaridina rubra
AAGTATCATATTTGAAAAGTCATTGGAGTCAGGAGAGATTCCAAGATGCTGGAAACAAGTGAACGTGATACCTATCTTCAAAAAGGGAAGAAGGCATACGACTCTAAACTATAGACCAGTTTCCTTGACCAGCATAGTTTGCAAAGTTATGGAGAAACTACTAAGGAAACATATCTCTCTTCACTTGGAATCTTTCAACTATTTGTCAGTGAGATAACATGGCTTCAGAGAAGGTAGATCAACAGTAACAAACTTATTAGAATCTTATGATGAGGTAAGCCGAATCTTACAGTAAAGAGAGGGCTAGGCAGATTGCATATTCCTAGACTTCCAGAAAGCATTTGACACTGTCCCATGCGGGAGACTTATTAAGAAGCTGCAAGCAATGGCGAGAATAGGTTGAAATGTCTTGAAATGGATAAAAACTTACTAAAAAGGAAAGGAACAGAGTGTCAGAGTAAGACACTCAGTGTCTGAATGGAGAAGAGTTAGTATTGGAGTTCCACAGGATTCAGTTTTAGGGTCACTTTTGAGTCTGTAAATTCATTCATGAATATATTTACAGATGATGCAAAGATTGCAAAGAAAGTAAGAAACGAGAGCATTGGTAGAGAACTTCAGGAAGATTTAAATAGCCTCCTTGAGTGGTCAGAAAAGTGACTAATGAAATTCAGTACTTCAAAATGTAAGGTAATGAGAATGGGCATAAGTGCAAGAGGGCCCAAGCTTGACTATTCGGTGGCAGTAGTACAACTTCCAGAGACAGAAAATGAGAGAGATCTATGTATTAATGGCATAATAAGGGCAGCATATGCTTTCTTATCAAATGTAAGGGTAGCCTTCAGGCACATGGACAAGGAAATGTTCAGAAATATTTATGTATCCTATGTGAGGCCAAAACTTGAAAATGCAGCCCCCTTTTGGAATCCGCCCTTGAAAAAGCACATAGCTAAGCGTCAAAAAGTTCAAAGACATGCCAAGAAACTGGTGCCAGAAATACGCAATCTCAGTTATGATGAAAGGCTGAGGGAATTTGACTTACCATCACTCGAAGCTATAAGATTGAGGGGGGATATGGTGACAGTCTTTAAATTCCTTCATGGTTATGATAGAGTGGATAGGAATCGATATTTTGATTTGGCTATCTCTAGAACTAGAGGCCATAGTTTGAAGCTTCGTAAGAAAACTTCTTTGCAGGATATAAGGAAGTACTTTTTTAGCGTAAGAGTAGTTGATAATTGGAATTCGCTAAGCGAGGAGGTAGTTAATGCTAACTCAGTCCATAGTTTTAAGGACAGATATGATAAGTATCACTATGTACAAAATGGAACCGATCAGGAGACGGGAATATACGAGCTTTGGGCTCTTTCCCGTAGGCACAATTAGGTAATCACATACATACATTCGGATGGGATTACTGAGTACGTTGAATATGACATATAAAATAGACCTTTTATGATAGGAGATTTGGCACCTGAGAGAGAGAGAGAGAGAGAGAGAGAGAGGAGAGAGAGAGAGAGAGAGAGAGAGAGAGAGAGAGAGAGAGAGAGAGAGAGAGAGATTTACTTTGCAAGTGATATTTTAATGAGCCTATGTGGGGCGAGTCGGGAAGTGGGTTCGATTCCATCGCGGGGCGATAGGGAGGCATCAAGTCCTTTTTACCCCTTATAGCATGAATATGCCTGTGTCCGGCCCCATGCGAATAGGGATTCATTGCGACATAAAATGTTCCATATTTTCCAGCAACCGCATTACTTTTTTTTTTTTTTTTATTAGTGTTTGCAGCATGAAAGGGTTGTCCAGAGTAAATTTCTTAATGTATAGACTTCACAATATTTGGGTTATTCCGGCACTGTTGCTAGATACTTATTAAGTTTAATTACAATGATGATGAAGATATTAATGAGAGTGATGATGATGATGATGATTTTGATTATGATGATGATGATTTTGATTATGATGACTATTGTTATTATTATTATTATTATTATTATTATATATTATTATTATTATTATTATTATTATTATTACTATTATTATTATTATTATATTATTATTATTATTATTATATCACTATTATTATTATTATTATTATTATTATTATTATTATTATTATTATTATTATTATTATTATTATTATTATTATTATTATTATTATTATTATTATTATTATTATCATTATTATTATTATTATTATTATTATTATTATTATTATTATTATTATTATTATTATTATTATTATTATTGTTGTTGTTGTTGTTCTTGTTCTTGTTATAATTACGATAGTTATGATAATGATTATGATTGTGATGGTGAAGAGTAAAATTGTAATAGTGATGATGATGATGACAATGTTGGAGCTGGGGGTTAAGATTGGATGCCCATTCTAACGTCACACTCTGGAATCGAACTCGCGAATGTCAGGTTTGTTACTTACCAAGTTTTGTGCTCTACCACTGACCTACCGTGGCCCCAAGTGGATGTCTGTCTATGATATATGTGTCTGTTCGCTTGTCTATGATTCTCTCTCTCTCTCTCTCTCTCTCTCTCTCTCTCTCTCTCTCTCTCTCTCTCTCTCTCTCTCTCTCTCTCTCTCTCTCTCCAAAAA
The DNA here is from genome assembly GCA_037179515.1 of Halocaridina rubra. NCBI lineage: Eukaryota > Metazoa > Arthropoda > Malacostraca > Decapoda > Atyidae > Halocaridina > Halocaridina rubra. The sequence continues at coordinate 137,609 of JAXCGZ010015135.1, forward strand.
AATATTATTAGTAAAGTAATCCCTCATCCATATGGGTGGGAAAATACAAGATCTTGAGCATAAAAGTGATATGGTCTTTACCCCTTTCCACCATTAGCACAGTTTGTTGTTTTATAATTAGTCTCCATTCGAATGGAGGTGGACACAGACATGATGAAGCTGGGGAATAAAACCTGGATGTCCTTCCTAGCGCCTCGTAGTAAGCTCGAACCCACGTTAATTGGTTCCCGACTCCCGCAATATACCTTTTTATACGAGTATTTTGAATATTCATTTCATGAAATCTTAGAAGCATTATTGATTATGATGATGTTGATGATGATCTGGTTTTGCGTCACGGACCCTCTGTTCTTGGTAAGGGCTAGGGCGGTTCCTCCTATCGAAGGACTTTGGTTTTGGCAGTGTGCGACCGTTACTTCAAGTTAATGCCCTTTTTATCCGCAGACTGTGTTGAGTTTCAAACCGACGACCTGACGAATCAAAATTGAAGGATCTACTACCCAGCCACGGCAGCCAAACTATTACTGAATATTATATACACAAATATTCTGTCTGGTTAAATATTTTCACTGGCAGTGAGTATATAATGCAGTGGTCCTCAACTCGTTTCAGGCCGTGGACATCGTGGACCTCGAACCCAATGAAAAAAATGTCCTGGACCAATTGATTTTTGGATAAGGATTAATCAAACATATTCAACAATATTTTGGTGTAATATATATATTTCTCCGAAGCAGAACTTCAGGGCATGCTCTTTAAAGATTTCTTACTTTTCAATCTATACTATTTGTATGATGCACACACTCTTTTATTCTGAAATCCATTTCTTACAAACATAATTTCCTCACATTTTTTCCCTGCTTCCTTTGAAATTGATAGATTTTCCAGGAGATAATGAAACTGAATTACTCTTTAACTGTAAAACAACCCTGGACGTATGTTACAACTGACCAGTTCAGCTGTAAGCTGTTCGGTGGCTACTGGCGAAAGCAATGTTCGACAATGCCAGCTGCACGTAGCCCGTGCGGCAGCTGATGGGAATCAATAGCTCGTCAGCTTCACTAAATAATAATAATAATAATAATAATAATAATAATAATAATAATAATAATAATAATAATAATAATAATAATAATAATAATAATAATAATAATAATAATAACAGTTATCAATAAGTAAATAAATAATACCAGTCACCTGCTCCAGCATACGGTACTAAATGTTTTTAATAAACAAAACAAACAAACAAACATATTTCCATTTTTGTACAATGGCTATTCGTATCCAGTTTAAGGGTAACTTATAAGTAGGCATGTAATTGAATTAATAAGTAAGAGGGTAATACATACAGTTAAAGTAAATATAGCTTTCCTAGAAAATAATAATACTGTGATAAAAATGTTAACAATAATGTTAATAATAAAGTAGTAATAATAACACTCGATACAGGATCGTTATTATCGGCATCATCACCATATTTGTATTTCTTACAATGAGAAAAATTAGTTCTTAACTTAGAGAACAGAGAAGGTGATATCAGTTTACATATAGAGAGTTAGTGTTAAGGGAAATTGCATTAAATCATTAAGAATGATTAATGTGTGAACAGCAACTATATGTCCAAAAGAAAACTATATAGTTTGCCTATTAAAGCTGCAAAGGAGGATGAATTTTTAAAATGCTCTGGAATATTGTTGTAGAGTGTTGGTCCTTTAATAGTGATCATCTTTGAACCTGCTTCTGTGTTTTTTTTTTTCTGAATAAAGAACTTATTACTCTGTCTTGTGTTGGTTCCCATTATATCCCTGACTGTTTTTAAATCAAATAGCCAGCTAGGATAATGATGGTTCGAATTTTGTATACAAAAACATAAATAGCATAGGCGACCTTCTTTTCTGCCTGCAGCCACCCAAGTTTTTTGGGAGCTGATGTGAAGTGGTCATATTTTCTTATTCCTCCCAGGGCAACTCGAGATGCAAAATTAATAAGCTTCTGTATTCTCTTTATTTCTGTCTTAGTGGTAGCTCCCCAAACAGTTGTGCAGTAATTAATGTGAATTAGGGCTAGAGATTCAACAACAGTTATTCGAGGGGTAGTCTCAAAATTGTCTTTTATACATGATAAGTACATTAATGTTCCTGTAACCTTTTTGCATACTTTATCTATATCGAAATCAAACAACATGTAGTTATCAATGTGAATTCCTGAATTTTTACTGCTTTGCTAGGTGTAATGATATAGCCGCAAAAATTAATGGTTGTGTTTTCTGGAATTTGTGCTATAGTAACTGCTCAATTTATAGAAAATAGATTTTAATTTTTGACGATGTTTTCTGCTCTTAAGATTAGCTCTGGGAGATTATTAATATCACCACTAAGGGGTAGTTGATTGCCACCTACATATTGTATGACTAGACAGTCAGAAATGAAAGAAGATAGATCATTTATGTAAATGGAGAAGAGGATAGGACCAAGTAATGATCCCTGTGGAACACCAAATGATACATTCTTTGGCATAGAGATAGTACTTTTAAGATGGATAGACTGTTTGCGATTAGATAGATACTCTCTAAACCAGGTCGGGTCAATATTTAGGTTAGTACATTTACTTATAAGAATTTCATGGCTTACACTGTCAAAGGCTTTTGATAAGTCTAATAATACTAGCAGAGAGATATTTTTCATATCTATATTATTATAGATACTATTAGTAACTTTGAGCAGTGCAGTTTCCGTCAGGAGTTTCGGTCTGAAACTAAGTTGGTTAATAGCTAATAGTCTGTTTGACTCTAAATATTACAAAAGTTGGCATGCAACAATTTTTTCTAATATTTTAGAGAAAATGGGTAGCAGGAAAATGGGACGATAGTTTGCCACATCTTCTCTGTTCCGCTGTTTATGCAGAGGTATTACATGGATATTTTCCAAGAGTTAGGAAGCCTTTTAGTAACAATGGAAGTGTTTGTAATAACTAGAATATAAGATACAATCCTGGGTAGAGCATCTATGACGAATTGAAATGGTATGCCATCTGGACCATAAGAGCCAGAGTTTCTTAGGCTCTTTATGGTAAGAATTAGGGTAGCACAATCCACAGGATTTATATTGAAGTACTTTCTTGTGTTTACACTGGAAGAATGGACATATAAGTAACTACTCATGTTCACTGAGATGATGCTTTCTTGTGTTTTCTAATATGTATTTTTTACAACGTTAGCAAACTAGTTATTAGAGTTTTCTGCTTTGTCTTTCACCTCCGTTTTATTTGCATAACTTTCTGAGATAGTCTTTTCATTTGGTATCATGCCTCTTATCACTTTCCATGTTGCCGCTGTATCATGTCTAGAGTCATTAAATTGTTTTTTGTAAAAAAAATTTTTACTTATACCGATGAGCGATCCGACACGTTTCTTTTCTACTTTATAACATTCACAGAGAGTCATATCATATCTATTCAATTTTAGCTCTTTTTGTATTTTATTTCTAAATTGTATTGCCTCTTTGATGTCATTAGTTGGCCAGGGGGTAAGGGGCAGGTTATTTTTCTTGTTACAATGGGTGCACAACTATTTAAGCATCCACGGAAGACTTTTGTTAGAATCTCAACCTGCAAATCGACGTTATCTGTGTTTATTATACCGTTAAGTACATTTCTGTTGTTGATTAATGCTTCACAAAAGATATCAGGGGAGTAAATTTTTAGACACCGGAATGTCTTTAAGAGAGGCTTCCTTTTGGGATTGCTTATGTTTAGCATTGCAATGTTGAGCTCGTGATCTGCAATTGGGCAGGGAACTACATTCCAATAGGGTATACTTTCCACTTTATTTGTTATTATCAGATCTATTATAGTCCTAGAATTAGGGGTTATACGGGTCGGTTTTGACACTATTTGTGTTAACTTCACAGTGTTGATCATCCTTTTCATTTTGTTATCTGCTGAAAGCAAGTCATCATTAAATCACCAAGCATGTATACGTGTTTATGGCGCACACATATATTTCTGAATGTTTCTAGCGGATGACTAAATGAACTGAATGGTGCCTTTGGGTGACGTTAAACACACCCTACAATGAAAGATGGAAGTTTCTGATACTGTACAGTGAACCATAAATGTCTTTGAGCTCTTCAGTTTTTTCTAGACCTGTGGTTATTTCTAATGCACTAAGATGATTTATAACATAAATACAGACCCCACCCTCTCGGCCATAGTCATTACAAAAAATTTTAAACTCTGGTATGTTCACATATTTATTATCAGTTGTAGGAGGAAGCCAAGTTTCACTTACACAGAGGATATCTATGTTGTAGCCTTTTGTTAGCATTATTATTTCCTCAAAATAAGCAAGAAGGGACTGAGCGTTCACATGTACTAATGTTACATTCTTACCATGTTTCATCAGGGTGGTATCCGTAGCCATAGTTGTATTTTGTTCTTGGGTTTGTCCATGATTTGTTTTGACTGTGTAATTCTACTGGGAATTCATCATCATAGTGCGTTCTGGGGATAGCCCATGGATCCTGGTGTCTGTACCTGCCGCTGGATGGGTGACGCTGATTTGAGTATGTGCCATGGTATCATCGGGCCTTCCCAAAGTTTTTATGCCTAGGTGAGTGTCTAGGATTGTAAGAGCCATCTCTCCATGAGAAGTCTTGTGCGTGGACGGGGCTAAGAGAGGTTTGTCTTGTGTCTCTTTCTGTAGTCTCGCTGATAAGGGATCTTTTCATAAGCTCTTTGCTGTTTATTCCGGTATTACTGTAGTTGGGATATTTTGTAGATAACCCAGGTTGTGTCCACTGCTTGCCCCTGCAAAATGGCTGGACAATTGTGCCTGTAGGCCATTGGTTCAGTTTGTTAGCCACGTATTCAAATCCTTTCGATATCATTATTGTGAAACAGACCCAATTCGGTTTGCGAGAAAGCTCCTTAAGCAAGACTTCCTCAGAGAAAATGCCTGATTTGTCAATATAATACGTATCTCTCCCTCAAAGGGGTTTCTAGGAATGCGAATATATATTTGAGCTGTATCCCTTGCACTTGCATTGTTGGGTAACTGTGGCTGTGGGGGAGAGAGCTTCAATAATAACAATAATAATAATATTAATAATAATAATAATGATAATAATAATAATAATAATAATAATAATAATAATAATAATAATAATAATAATAATAATAATAATGATAAAAATGATAATAAAAATAATGATGATAATAATAATAATTAATAATAATAATAATAATAATAATAATAATAATAATAATAATAATAATAGTTGTCACCGTGGTTCAAGCGGTAGCGTCCGCGATTTTGAGTTGTCAGGTCGAGAGTTCGCGCCCCGTCACGGTCTGAGGTTAGCAAGGGCATGCACTCAGGGAAGCGATTACATCTGCCAAAACAAGTCCTTCGCAAGAAGGCAACCGTCCTAGCCCTTGATAGAAAAGGGAGTATGTGATGTAAAACCGGAACAAACAAACAAGCAATAATAATAATAATTATGATAATTGTAATAATAGTAACAATAATTTTGATTATATATATATATATATATATATATATATATATATATATATATATATATATATATATATATATATATATATATATATATATATATATATATATATATATATATATATATATATATATATATACATATGAGCCTTTATTACCCTCGAATGGGGAGTGGCTGAGTCAAGGCAACACGTTCTGACTCTTTTGGAAAAGAAAATAAAGAGGAAGGGATTTCCAGTCCCCTCGCTCCACCCCATTTAGTTTAATCTTGCGACACGCAGAGGAACATGGAAGAAGTATTCTATCCCTCCTCTTTCAGTGGTTAAAATAATAATAATAATAATAATAATAATAATAATAATAATAATAATAATAATGATAATAATAATAATAATAATAATAATAATAATAATAATAATAATAATAATAATAATAATAATAATAATAAATAATAATAATAATAATAATAATAATAACTAATTTTTGCTATTATTATTATTATTATTATTATTATTATTATTATTATTATTATTATTATTATTATTATTATTATTATTATTATTATTATTATTATGTCAGATAGTATTTTAATTTCACTATCTGTAAGATATTACAATAGGTAACAAGGTTAGTAGTGGAGAGATAAGCATCTTCTTCTTTAAAGTTGTTTATTAGACACTTATTTAATTGTTCAGAGCTCCCGTTCCTATAATTCCTGTCACTATCGATTCAAACCCCAATTATCTAAACAGATTACAGTAATATCAAAATTACTATGCAAAAGGCTGACAAAAGAAATGTTCCTTATAATAAGCATTATGACTAAAGTCAAAAAAATCAAAATTAAGTATTCAAAATTGCAATATATAACTAGTAAACATTGACAAAACTCTTTAAGTACAAAGCTAATTAAGCTGTTTCATTAATCAAACAGTACACAATACATTTGGACATGATATATGCAATTACTTACTATGACAAAACATTTGTCATGGTGTGAAAGAGTTAAAATGGTTTTAAAAGATTTAAAAATATTCACAATTACAATATTTAAGTACTACTCAAGGCCAAACTGATAGGAGAATTAAATGAACATAATATAAAACACATTCGTCTATGATCTGCAAAGATTAAATCATGACTTGAAACAATGATATTTAAACTGAAAAGCAACTTATCATGATTTTGCAAATTGTAACATTTAACTCATGTGATAATGAGAAAAAAATAGAACCAACAAGCACAATTGATCAATGACACTTATTCTAATAAACTTAAATCTAAGGGAGACTCTAAGGTTATAACATTTAAAATAATCTTAAAACTAGAAAAAAAAGAAAAAAAAAAAGATCACAATATTTTGTCTTCACAAATCGTGGTCAAAGACGGTTGGGGCATTTTCTTTCCCAATTTTATCAGTTCAAATATGTGGGGGAAAATACTTTGTGATTTAACTAATAAGGGATTTTCCATACCTCATTTTTTTCACTAAAGTTATTATATGTATGGGGATTTTTTCTTTCTAATTTTCATCTTTAAATTTTTGGGGGTTTTCATTTCCTCAGCCCCCCAGTTGCTCATTATTGCTAGGTCTTACAATATCCTTTCTTCTAATTTCCCGGGACTTTCACCTGACAACTTTGAGGTAGGTCCAGGTTGTAACACATACCACGAATCCTCCTTTTTATTCTGGAGACTGGCCGGACAAAGGGAGGGCATTGATGCATCAACCAGAACCCCTCCCACCCGCTTTCACGCGACTTTTGAGGTGGTCCTGTACTATGACCACGTCTCATGCCCCACCTCAATGAGGCACATCTCCCTTCAATAGCTGAAAAATACGAACATAGCCTGAAGTAGATTCTAAGGCCGAGAATTAGAGCCTAATGTCGCTAATACAAATGCAGAAAGAATACATATGACCTCTGGGTACAAACAATGGCCATATGTCTGCATTCAGAGGGTATACTTCGCCTCCCTGCATCTGCAAGTTCTTGCAATCTCTTCCATGGGTAAAAGGGACTGGTTTGTGAAAATAAAATTTAAAAATTGCAGGTCAGGGCTGCCTGGAAATAGGGTGGTAATGGAAAGTATGTGTCTACACCATTAGATTATTATTCCAAGATACTTAGGACTTAGGTGAGTACCTGATGCATAACATTAGTATACTATAGATATCAAAACGAAGAGTCATGAAATGCTGAGAACAGCCACTAAAGAAATATTCTTATTAGCAGTGACTACAGTAACATGAAGCATGAATTCAAGATAAAAAATACAAATCATTTGGTAGTGCTGATAGCATTTACTAAAATAATAATAATGAGGCCATGGAGTGATAGCAACAATAACAGCCAACATAATAACGTTCCAGTTTTACGTCATGGTCTCCCTTTTCTATCAAGGGCTAGGACGGTTGCCTTCTTATGAAGGTATTGTTTTGGCAGACGTAATCGTTACTCTGAGTGCATGCCCATGCTAACCTCAGACCGTGATGGGGCGCGAACCCTCGACCTGATGCCTCAAAGTTGCGGAGGCTACCGCTTGAACCACGGTGACTACAATATAATAATAACAATATTAATAATCATTGTCATAATAAGAAAAAGAAAAATGAAAAAAAATACTAAATCAGGAATAGCAGTATAAATACAACATATAACATGTGTGTGACCACCGCCATGCCATTCGACTAGGGTTTTTTGTGACTCATGAAACGGTGCTATGTATTGTAAGTGGGGAATGTATGAGATTCGTATTATGGCATAATTTGTGATCACATGATGTTCTTGTAAGAGAGAGAGAGAGAGAGAGAGAGAGAGAGAGAGAGAGAGAGAGAGAGAGAGAGAGAGAGAGAGAGAGAGAGATTTGGATGGATTGATAAATAGATGGATAAATTGAGAGATGGATAAATAGAAAGAGAGAGAAAGAGGGATAGAGAAAGGAAGAGAGAGAAAGAGGGATAGAGAAAGGAAGAGAGAGAAAGAGAGAAAATATACCTTCACTGAGAGAGAGAGAGAGAGAGAGAGAGAGAGAGAGAGAGAGAGAGAGAGAGAGAGAATTACTCCTCCCTGCTTCCTCTTGAGCCGGATTTAGATACGTTTGTTTACCTCAGCTCTCTGCTGCCGCTGCACTGCAGATCTGACGTCACAAAGTTCCTAAAATCAAGCAGCCGCAGATGGTAACACGTTCTTGAAACTTTTGTTTGTGGTGACGAGAGAATGGTTGAGCGAGTTTTCCTCTGCTTCCCCCCCCCTCTTTTTCCCTCAAGGTCAAGGCTGCAAGGGGCCACAGATGGTAGTAGATTTTTTTTTTTTAATAATCGTGACACCAGGACGGTCTAATAAATAAATAAATAGCTAAATCTGCTCTCATCGGTGCTGGGCACGAAGAAAACATGAAGTAAAAAGAAACAGATCGGAAGTGTTGTGACTTTTCAGATGTGAAGGGATAATAAGAGATGTGTAACAAATATTCAAGAATATTCGGTGTTGATTTAGGCATAGAAAAAAAACCGTAAATGAAGGAAGACTTAACATCGAAATGTCCAAAAGTCCCTTCAGCTGTAGTATCGCAACGGGCGAATGCTGCCATGAACCAACCTACTACAAGTTTATGGTGAATATAAGATGTTGGAGAGATCTTTTCATTCATTACCTTTTTTTTTTTTTTTTTTTTTTTTAATTCAAGGCTGACCTATGGGGATATTTTGGCTTTGTTTGGAATCATTGAAACGGTTTACGGTAGGTCTGAAATGAAGGCAAAAAAGGATATGGTTTTGTTAGCCATGTGTTTTACCTTCGTTTGGAATTGGTAAGACGGTTTACGTTTGGTGAGAACTGAGTGCAAATGGGTATGATATTCTTGGCCAAATTTTACCTCTGTTCGAAAAATGTTCAGATTATTTTCAATTGGTCAGAACTGTTCACATATGACATACTTCTCTTGGTAAAAGTTTAAGAATCAATCCGTATATCTTGAGGAACAATTCCCATAGTTTAAAGCACAAACCCCATAGCTTATGGAGCAATCCTTGTAGTTTAAAAAAAAAAAAAATTCCGATACTTCAAGGAAGAATCTTGATAGCTTAAGGAAAAATTTTGATTGTGTAATGAACAATGCTGATAGTTTAAGTAACAAACCTGACGGTCTAAGGAACAATCCTGATTAATTAAGAAAGTCTTGATAGTGTATGTAGCTATCCTGCTTGTTTAAAAAACAATCCTGATAAGTTAAGGAGCATATTGACAGTGTAAGTTTACAGAACAATCCCAAAGTTTAAGAAACAATCTTGATTGTTTAAGTAAGAAAGCTAATACTCTAATGAACAATCCTGGTAGCTTAAGGAACTTTCTTGATATTGTAAGTAGCAATCCTGATTGTTTAAGGAAATATCCTAAAAGTTTATGGAACAATCCTGATAGTTTAAGGAACATTCTTGATAGTGTGTGTAACAGTCTTGATACTTTGAGGAACAATCCCAATAGTTTAAGGAAGAATTCTGAGTGTAAGTTACAATCCTGATAGTCTACGGAACAATCGTGATAGTTCAATGAACAATCTTGATAGTAAGGAACAATCCCGATAGTTTAGGGAACAATCTCGATAGTTTAAGAAGCAATACTGGTAGTTTAAGGAACAATCCTGATGGCTTAATGAATAATCCCAATAGTTTTAGAAATAATCCTGATAGTTTAATAAAGGGACAATTCTGATAGTTTTTTTTTTTATTATTGTGACACCAGGACGGGCACAAAAAAGAAATTGCCCTCATCTGGCCTGGGCACGAAGAAAACATAAAGAGAAACAGAGATAGGAAGTGTTGTGACTTGTCAGATATGAAGGGATAATAAGAGATGTGTAACGAATATCCGAGAATTTTCTGTGTTGATGTAGGCATAGAAAAAGAACCGTAACTGAAGGAAGATTTAACATCAAACTCTCCTGGACAGTCCTATTTAAGTCCAAAAGACCCTTCAGCTGTAGTATCACAACGGTCGACTGGTGCCATGGGCCAACCTACTACATATAAGAGAACAATCTCGATAGCTTAAGGAATAATCACAATTTTTTAATGAACATTCCCGATACTTTAAGGATCACTTCGTGTCAGTAACTTTTGATATTATTTTTGTTTTATTTATTCAGATAACTGTACATGGGGACATGTGCACATGGGCACTCCCAGTCATATTGCAGATGATAAACATTACAATCTATTTGGTTATGTATAAATAAAATATTAATAGAATTTGCAATTAATTTTAAATATCATAGCAAGTAATTAATAATAAAATATAGTGCAATAATTGAAGAGTAATTGAAGAGTAATATTTGTAACAATATTTTCAATAGCCCTTGTTGAGTGATATCATTTAAGTTACATTTCGCTTTTCAACAGTACTACTGTAGACAGTTTGAAGCAGATATAGAATAACAATTTTCAGGTTAGAATAATAAGTAGGTACATATACATATGCATGCATTAATTAGATGAGCAATAGAAACATCATTGGGGCTTCATAGTCATACATATCAAGGAGAGAGAGAGAGAGAGAGGAGAGAGAGAGAGAGAGAGAGAGAGAGAGAGAGAGAGAGAGAGAGAGAGAGAGAGAGAGAGAGAGTTTGTGGTATTAATTTCAGCAAAAGGAGTTATTCTTCCTTACCACAGATAAAGATGCATACATGCATACTCATACATACCATTGTCATCTGAGGGTAACACAGCAAAGGAAAGTGCATGCAATTAATCGCATATACGTACACATATACACCTGAACATACATACATACATACACATAAACACAGTGCCATATAATGGAAGATAAATTTGGAAGGAAAAGAAAGAGAAAGACTGAAAGCCCTTCCCCTTCTCTACCCTTCAAATTATGTACATGAGAGATAATTAGGTCAGCTTAATCCATTATCACTATTATCACAACTATTGCTACCACCATCATGATTATTATTATTATTACTATTATTATTATTATTATTATTATTATTATTATTATTATTATTATTATTATTATTATTATTACTATTATTATTATTATTATTATTATTATTATTATTATTATTATTATTATTATTATTATTATTATTATTATTATTATTATTACCATCATCATTACTACAGCTTCTGTATATAGATAGAGTTATGAATCAAAAGTAGTAATTATTGATACATATAGACACACACACACACACACACACACACACACACACACACACACACCCACACACACACACACACACACAAGGGCAGGAGAGAAAGGAACTAGAAAAAAGAATAAAGAAGCTGGAAGGGGAAAAGAGTCAACTAGAATCTAGAATTTCTAAACAAGAAGATAAAAACAAACAGCTGAATGACAACCTAAAGGAATTAGATGCTAGTTCACTGCTCTCTTCTGAGAGAGACGAGATTGCTGCTTGGAATGTCCAGATTAAGGAAAACATTGAACAGTTCAGAAAAGAGTTCCAGGAGCTGAATATGGAAAATGATACCATGAAAACTTCCTTTGCTGATGCACTAAAGGGGAATGTGGCAGTAAAAGAGGCTGTAAAGGTGGTGGCACTGGAAAACATACAAACAGTTGACTATAAAGAGACAGTAATCGAAAAAATGAAAGACGTTGTGATGGAAAGGGCAAACCCACTCATCAGACAGGCACTTGATAAGGAGAAGACAGTGGTAATCTCAGGCATAAGTGAATCCCAGGAGCCAACATGGCAGGGGAGACTTGAAGAAAATAAAGCTAGGGTTGTAGACCTGATAAGAAAGCTTGGAGTAGTATGTGGTCCTGAGGATATTGTAAACATACACCAACTAGGTAAATATTCGAGGGAAGGAAAGCCGAGACCAACAAAAGTAACCTTTGAGAGAGGGGAAACATGTAGGGAAATATTGTTGAGAAAAAAAAGTCTAAAAGACCTTCAAGAATGCAAAGAAGTGTTCATTAGACGATACAGAACACAGGAAGAGATGGGAAAGATCAAAAACTTGTTGCAAGAGGCAAGAAGGTTAAATGATGAAAGAAATGAAGAAGAGAAGAAAAATTTTCGTTACAGAGTTCTTCCAGACAAAGGGGAGATAAAGAAGATAATGACAGAAGATCAGGGGATGGGGCCTCATTAAGATTGTTATACACAAATGCTGATGGATTAGCTGGTAAGGCAGTAGAATTAAAAGATAGGATTCACAACAGTAAGGCAGATATAGTAGCAATTACAGAGACTAAGTTGAGTGAGGACATAAACAGTGTCACAGTTTTTCCTAAGGGCTTCAGAATACTAAGGGTTGAAAGATCTGAGAGGACTGGTGGAGGGATAGCACTGCTCATAAGTGAGAGGATTCAAGTTGAAGAAATAAACTTGGCTATAGAAAGTGAGTTCAAGGAATTTCTTGTTGCTCGCATAAATACTGGGTCAGAGAGCATTATAATAACTGTTGTATACAACCCACCAAGGAACCAAAATAGGCTTGAAGTTTATGAGGAAAGTCATATAGGTACTATTGAAGTCATAAACTCAGTTGTTAACATGGCACGGGAAAAAAAGTGTGGGATTCTGATTATGGGAGACTTTAATCATAAAGAGATAGATTGGATAAATCTTGACCCACACAGTGGTGAGGACTCATTCGGGGCAAGATTCCTAGATTGCGTATAAGGGAATTTCCTACACCAACATGTAATGGAACCAACAAGGGCTAGGGGTGGGGATGAGCCATCACTACTTGATCTAGTGTTCACAGATAATGTGTTGGATATTGAAAATATTGAGTATGAACCACCAATTGGAAAGAGTGACCACTGTGTGTTGTTTATGGAGTATATCATTGAAGATATTCTTCCTGAGAGTAGAGGCACTGAGGACATGAGAGGAACTATCCAAAAGGAGATTACATCAAAATGAATGAGCTTTTTGCAGTTATTGACTGGAGAACCTTATTTTACAACAAATCTGTACAAGAAATGTATGACATCTTTTGTGAGAAATATGGGAAGATAGTAGATTGCTGCATACCTGTCACCAAAGTAGGTGTAATTCATGCCAGAGAGAAATGGTTCGATAATGGGTGTAAAAGAGCTAAGGAGTGGAGAGACAAATGCTGGAAAAGGTATAGGAGGAGAAAAAACATAAATGCCTGGCAAACCTACAAAAGAGCAAGAAATGACTACCTAAGTAAAAGGAGAGAGGCAGAGAGAGATTATGAGAGGGACATCACCAGGAAGGCTAAATAAAATCCCAAGCTTTTCCACAGCTTTATCAGAGGAAAACTGAAGGTAAAAGAACAGGTTTTAAGGCTAAAGAGAGCGGATGGAAGCATCACTGAGACGGATGAAGAGATCTGCAAAGAATTGAACAAGGGGTTTCAGTCAGTATTTACAGTAGAAAATACCCCACCCCCTCAGATTGCAGTGATAGAAGCTCAAGGACCGGAATTAGAGAACATCAACCTTACAGCCACAGAGGTATGGAAAGCGCTGATGGATTTAGATGTTCATAAAGCTACAGGTCCTGATGACATATCCCCTCATGTGCTTAAAAAATGCGCAAACACAATATCAGTGGCACTAAGTATCATATTTAAGGAGTCACTGGAGTCGGGGGAGATTCCAAGATGCTGGAAACAAGCAAATGTGATACCTATCTTCAAAAAGGGAAGGAGGGATACGGCTCTGAACAATAGACCAGTTTCCTTGACCAGCATAGTTTGCAAAGTTATGGAGAAACTACTAAGGAAACATATCTCTCTTCACTTGGAATCCTTCAACTTTTTGTCAGTGAGGCAACATGGCTTCAGAGAAGGTAGATCAACAGTAACAAACTTATTAGAATTTTATGATGAGGTAAGCCAAGTCTTACAGGAAAGAGAGGGCTGGGCAGATTGCATATTCCTAGACTTCCAGAAAGCGTTTGACACTGTTCCACATGGGAGACTTATTAGGAAGCTGCACTCAATGGCTAGAATAGGTGGAAATGTTTTGGAATGGATAAAAACTTACTTAGAAGGAAGGGAACAGAGGGTTAGAGTAATACACTCAGTGTCTGAATGGAGAAGAGTTAGTAGTGGAGTTCCACAGGGTTCAGTTTTAGGGCCACTTTTGTTCCTTGTATATGTAAATGACCTACCAGAGTCTGTAAATTCATTCATGAGTATGTTTGCAGATGATGCAAAGATTGTGAAGAAAGTAAAAAACGAGAACAATGGTAGAGAACTTCAGGAGGATCTAAATAATCTGCATGAGTGGTCAGAAAAGTGGCTAATGAAATTCAATACTTCAAAATGTAAGGTAATGAGAATGGGTACAAGTGCAAGAAGGCCCAAGCTTGACTACTCGGTGGCTGGAGTACAACTTCAAGAGACAGAAAATTAGAGAGATTTAGGAGTAAACATACTGGCAGATTTGTCTCCAGAAATACATATAAATGGCATAGTAAGGGCAGCATATGCATTCTTATCAAATGTAAGGGTAGCCTTCAGGCACATGGACAAGGAAATGTTCAGAAATATTTATGTAATCTATGTGAGGCCAAAACTCGAATATGCAGCCCCCTTTTGGAATCCGCACTTGAAAAAGCACATAGCTAAGCTTGAAAAAGTTCAAAGACATGCCACGAAACTGGTGCCAGAAATACGCAATCTCAGTCACGATGAGAGGCTGAGGGAATTAGACTTACCATCACTTGAAGCTAGAGGAGTGAGGGGGGATATGGTGACAGTCTTTAAATTCCTTCATGGTTATGATAGAGTAGATAGGGATCGATATTTCGATATGGCTGGCTCTAGAACTAGAGGTCATAGTTTGAAGCTTCATAAGAAAACTTCTTTGCAGGATGTAAGGAAATACTTTTTCAGTGTAAGAGTAGTTGATAATTGGAATTCGCTAAGCGAGGAGGTAGTTAGTGCTATCTCAATCCATAGTTTTAAGGACAGGTATGATAAGTATGACTAAGTCTAAAATGGAACCGATGAGGAGACGGGAAGATACGAGCTTTGGGCTCTTTCCCGTAAACACAATTAGGTAATCACAATTAGGTAATCACACACACACACACACACACACACACACACACACACACACACACACACACACACACACACACACACACTTGGAATACTTCAACTTTTTGTCAGTGAGGCAACATGGCTTCAGAGAAGGTTGATCAACAGTAACAAACTTATTAGAATTTTATGATGAGGTAAGCCAAATCTTACAGGAAAGAGAGGGCTGGGCAGATTGCATATTCCTAGACTTCCAGAAAGCGTTTGACACTGTTCCACATGGGAGACTTATTAGGAAGCTGCAATCAATGGCTAGAATAGGTGGAAATGTTTTGGACTGGATAAAAACTTACTTAGAAGGAAGGGAACAGAGGGTTAGAGTAAGACACTCAGTGTCTGAATGGAGAAGAGTTAGTAGTGGAGTTCCACAGGGTTCAGCTTTAGGGCCACTTTTGTTCCTTGTATATGTAAATGACCTACCAGAGTCTGTAAATTCATTCATGAATATGTTTGCAGATGATGCAAAGATTGTGAAGAAAGTAAAAAACGAGAACAATGGTAGAGAACTTCAGGAGGATCTAAATAATCTGCATGAGTGGTCAGAAAAGTGGCTAATGAAATTCAATACTTCAAAATGTAAGGTAATGAGAATGGGTACAAGTGCAAGAAGGCCCAAGCTTGACTACTCGGTGGCTGGAGTACAACTTCAAGAGACAGAAAATGAGAGAGATCTAGGAGTAAACATACTGGCAGATTTGTCTCCAAAAATACATATAAATGGCATAGTAAGGGCAGCATATGCATTCTTATCAAATGTAAGGGTAGCCTTCAGGCACATGGACAAGGAAATGTTCAGAAATATTTATGTAACCTATGTGAGGCCAGAACTCGAATATGCAGCCCCCTTTTGGAATCCGCACTTGAAAAAGCACATAGCTAAGCTTGAAAAAGTTCAAAGACATGCCACGAAACTGGTGCCAGAAATACGCAATCTCAGTTATGATGAGAGGCTGAGGGAATTAGACTTACCATCACTCGAAGCTAGAATATTGAGGGGGGATATGGTGACAGTCTTTAAATTCCTTCATGGTTATGATAGAGTGGATAGGGATCGATATTTTGATATGGCTGGCTCTAGAACTAGAGGTCATAGTTTGAAGCTTCGTAAGAAAACTTGTTTGCAGGATGTAAGGAAATACTTTTTCAGTGTAAGAGTAGTTGATATTTGGAATTCGCTAGGCGAGGAGGTAGTTAATGCTATCTCAATCCATAGTTTTAAGGACAGGTATGATAAGTATGACTAAGTATAAAATGGAACCGATGAGGAGACGGGAAGATACGAGCTTTGGGCTCTTTCCCGTAAACACAATTAGGCAATCACAATTAGGTAATCACACACACACACACACACACACACACACACACACACACACACACACACACACATATATATATATATATATATATATATATATATATATATATATATATATATATATATATATATATATATATATATATATACACACACATGCACACACATACACACATATATACATATATATATATATATATATATATATATATATATATATATATATATATATATATATATATATATATATATATATATATATATATATATATATATATATATATATATATATATATATATATATATATATATATATATATATATATATATATATATATATATACATACATACATATACATACATATATATACATGCATATATACGTACATATACACACATGCACACATGTACACACATATACATACAACAAGGAATTTCAGTCAGTATTTACAGTAGAAAATACCCCACCCCCTCAGATTGCAGTGATAGAAGCTCAAAGGCCGGTATTAGAGAATATCAACCTTACAGCCACAGAGGTATGCAAAGCGCTGATGGATTTAGATGTTCATAAAGCTACAGGTCCCGATGACATATCCCCTCATGTGCTTAAAAAATGCGTAAACACAATATCAGTGGCACTAAGTATCATATTTAAGGAGTCACTGGAGTCGGGGGAGATTCCAAGATGCTGGAAACAAGCAAATGTGATACCTATCTTCAAAAAGGGAAGGAGGGATACGGCTCTGAACTATAGACCTGTTTCCTTGACCAGCATAGTTTGCAAAGATATGGAGAAACTACTAAGGAAACATATCTCTCTTCACTTGGAATCCTTCAACTTTTTGTCAGTGAGGCAACATGGCTTCAGAGAAGGTAGATCAACAGTAAAAAACTTATTAGAATTTTATGATGAGGTAAGCCAAATCTTACAGGAAAGAGAGGGCTGGGCAGATTGCATATTCCTAGACTTCCAGAAAGCGTTTGACACTGTTCCACATGGGAGACTTATTAGGAAGCTCCAATCAATGGCTAGAATAGGTGGAAATGTTTTGGAATGGATAAAAACTTACTTAGAAGGAAGGGAACAGAGGGTTAGAGTAAGACACTCAGTGTCTGAATGGAGAAGAGTTAGTAGTGGAGTTCCACAGGGTTCAGTTTTAGGGCCACTTTTGTTCCTTGTATATGTAAATGACCTACCAGAGTCTGTAAATTCATTCATGAATATGTTTGCAGATGATGCAAATATTGTGAAGAAAGTAAAAAACGAGAACAATGGTAGAGAACTTCAGGAGGATCTAAATAATCTGCATGAGTGGTCAGAAAAGTGGCTAATGAAATTCAATACTTCAAAATGTAAGGTAATGAGAATGGGTACAAGTGCAAGAAGGCCCAAGCTTGACTACTCGGTGGCTGGAGTACAACTTCAAGAGACAGAAAATTAGAGAGATCTAGGAGTAAACATACTGGCAGATTTGTCTCCAGAAATACATATAAATGGCATAGTAAGGGCAGCATATGCATTCTTATCAAATGTAAGGGTAGCCTTCAGGCACATGGACAAGGAAATGTTCAGAAATATTTATGTAACCTATGTGAGGCCAAAACTCGAATATGCAGCCCCCTTTTGGAATCCGCACTTGAAAAAGCACATAGCTAAGCTTGAAAAAGTTCAAAGACATGCCACGAAACTGGTGCCAGAAATACGCAATCTCAGTTATGATGAGAGGCTGAGGGAATTAGACTTACCATCACTCGAAGCTAGAAGAGTGAGGGGGGATATGGTGACAGTCTTTAAATTCCTTCATGGTTATGATAGAGTGGATAGGGATCGATATTTTGATATGGCTGGCTCTAGAACTAGAGGTCATAGTTTGAAGCTTCGCAAGAAAACTTGTTTGCAGGATGTAAGGAAATACTTTTTCAGTGTAGGAGTTGTTGATAATTGGAATTCGCTAAGCGAGGAGGTAGTTAATGCTATCTCAATCCGTAGTTTTAAGGACAGGTATGATAAGTATGACTAAGTCTAAAATGGAACCGATGAGGAGACGGGAAGATACGAGCTTTGGGCTCTTTCCCGTAAACACAGTTAGGTAATCACAATTAGGTAATCACATATGAGCTCCTGAGGGAGGGGGCTAGAATACTTCCTCCATGTTCTCCTGCGTGTCGTAAGAGTAGACCAAGTGGGGCGGAGCGAAGGGAATGAGAGACCCCCTCTCTGTACTTTCTCTTCCCAGAAAGTCAGAGCATTATTCCTTTACTCAGCCACTCACCTTATAAGGGGAAAAGTGGCTTATGTATATAAAAAGGCATATGAGAGAGAGAGAGAGAGAGAGAGAGAGAGAGAGAGAGAGAGAGAGAGAGAGAGAGAGAGGAGAGAGAGAGAGAGAGAGAGAGAGAAGGTATTCCCTCCACCTTTCCCCCATTTTTTTTCTCTCAGAAGTTAGAGAAATATCAGATAATATACAAACAAGAAAGTAGACTAAGATGGTATGGTCATGTCGTTAGGAGGGATGAACAGTATGTTGATAGTGTGACAGAAAACTTCGTGCTCCAATATTGAGGAAACGACACACTCCGTGTACAGGTTAGACTGGTTGTCCACTTCTCTGGTTTCGAATAACGTGAGATCTCAAACACGTGCCGAAAACAAGCCACCTGGTGCGTGTGTGTGTGTGTGTGTGTGTGTGTGTGTGTGTGTGTGTGTGTGTGTGTGTGTGTGTGTGAGAGAGAGAGAGAGAGAGAGAGAGAGAGAGAGAGAGAGAGAGAGAGAGAGAGAGAGAGAGAGAGAGAGGCCTGTTTTTAATTTTTTTTTATTGTGTACGGCAGGCCAATATTGTTTACATATCGCGACTAAATTACACTTGTTTATTGGTCATACTACTTGCTTCTTTTCTTACATTTTGCTCTTTCCAGGAAATGTTCACAGAAATGATGAAGCACAACTTTTTGTGTCACAATTAGTACTCATTCGAATAGGGGTGGAAGCCCCGTGGAGAAATCACATCTACAAATCATAATAGAGTACTCTTCTCTCTCTCTCTCTCTCTCTCTCTCTCTCCTCTCTCTCTCTCTCTCTCTCTCTCTCTCTCTCTCTCTCTCTCTCTCTCTCTCAGAACACCTGTTTCCCCTCTCAAATAATTTACATCAGCCATTCCAACGCTAACAAGTAAATTCTCCTTTGTTTACAGCTTTGTTTTTTTTTTAAAGCGCCATTGAACGAATTCCTCTTAATAGTTTACAGAGCAAAAGGGTGCGTTCATATGGAGCTGAAATCAGTAACTCAATGCAAAAAAAAAAAAAAAAAATTCGTGTATCGAGAAGTCTGTGAGAGGTATGCAGGAAGGCAATATTTATTAACTTTGTAAGTACATACATTCTAGCTTTTTTTTATGATTATGACATCAGGACGGGCTAAAATAAATAAATAAATAAATCTGGACCTGGACAAGAAGAAACCATGAATAAAGAGAAACAGAGATGGGGAGTGTTGTGACTTTTCAGACGTGAAGGGATAGTAAGAGATGTGTTGCAAATATCCAAGAATTTTCAGTGTAAATGTAGGCATAGAAAAAAAACAGCCGTACTGAAGGAAGACTTAACAATGAAATGTCCTAGACAGTCCTATTTGAGTCCAAAAGACCCTCCATCTGTAGTATCGCAACGGACGACTGGTGCCATAGACAGACAAATAGTAAAGTAGATTAAAAAAAATGTTGAGCAGACAGAAGATAAACAAATGGGTGGATTTTTTTTTATGAGTGTGACACCGGGACAGGCAGAAACTGCAGTCATCAATAAAGGCCCGGGCACGAGAGAATACCAAGACGAAGGAAAAGAAAAAGGTTAAGGACAAGGCAGAGATGAGGTAATGTCACACAAAGGAAAATGACTGATAGAAAAGAACAATCAAAGTACAGAGGACCCAGAGATATGGAGGACTAGGCTCTGAGATGACAATAGATCTGGTTTTTGAAGGATGAAAGGTCATAAGAAATAGGAAAGACAGAAGGAGGAAGAGAGTTCCAGAGTCTGGAGGTAGATGGGAAAAAGCAGTCGCTGTACTGACCAATCCGGGAGCTTCAAATCTCCACACAGTATCTGTGAGATGAGGCCGCTTGGTGAGTGTTACACGGCCTCGGCAGTGGAGGAGGGATACAAATCGCCAAACTCATCAGAGCAGCGATGGAAGTAGTAGCGATAGAAAAGCGAAAGGGAAGATACCTTACGGCAAAGAGAGAGAGAATCCAGGTTAAAACTAAGAGAAGGATCATTAATGAATCTGACTGCCTTAGATTCAACCCTATCAAGAAGATAAGTAAAGAAAGAAGCACCCCAGAAGTGTGAGCAGTATGCTAAGCAGGGACGGATAAGACCTTTGTAAATTTTAAGTAACTGCAAAGAGGAAAAATAATGGACGAAGATTTAGAAATTTGGATTATGTGATTCCTCCAAGACAAGTTAGAGGCCATATGGATTCTTTACATGTTGATAGAGTTAAGAGGGTAAATTTCATTAGTTTCGAAGACAATAAGGTTATCACGAGGTGAAGAAGATAAAGAGATAGCCAGAAACTGTGTCTTGGAGGCATTGAATTTAACTAAATTTTGAGTGCCCAACTCAGATACTCTCTGCAAATCGGAGTTAAGAGTAGAAGAAAGAGTGATACGAGATTGATTACGAGTAACAGATGAAGGTTGTGAAGAAAAGGCAGAGGAAAAGTGAAGGGTAGAATCATCAGCAAAGGCATGAAGAAGAGAGGAAGATGGGGATTGTAGAAGATCATTGATGAAGAGAAGGAAGAGAGTAGGTGAAAGAACAGAGCCCTGTGGAACGCCACTGGTAACAGAGAAAAGGCTAGATGTCACGCCATCAACAACTACAGCTATAGAACGGTCATTAAGAAAACTGGAAATCAGAGAATAGAAAGAAGGGGTAAAGCCATAGGCAGGGAGTTTGGCCAACAGAGCCTTGTGCCAGACTCTGTCAAAAGCCTTAGCGATACCAAGGGCGACGACAAAGGATTCCCCACAGTTCCTCAGAGAAGATGACCATACATGAGTACGATAGGACAGCAGATCACCAGTGGAATCTGCCTTGTGGAAGCCGTACTGGTGATCGGAGATAAGTGAGTTAGATTCAAGGCATTTCAAGAAGTGAGAATTAAGCAAAGTTTTGAAAACTTTTGCAATAGAGGAGGTTAGGGCAATAGGTTGGTAGTTAGAAAGAATAGAGCGGTCACCTTTCTTAGGATAAGGTTGAACTAGAGCATGCTTCTAAGATGAAGGATAGATACTGGTTGACAGAATGAGGCAAAAAAGATGGCGAAGCACGGGAGCCAGTTCATCTGCAAACTCCTTAAGGAACCTTGCAGGGATACCATCGGGACCAGATGCCTTGTTCGTCTTTAGCGAGCGAAGAACCTTATGAACTTTGCGTGAGAAAAGGATAAGGGAGGGCATAGGGTTAGAGAGGGGAAAAGACTGAGAAACAGGTGCGCTGGAATCATTGATAGAAGAGTTGGCAGAAAAATGAGAGCCAAAGAGAGTGGCTTTGTCAGTGGGAGAGCATGCTATAGAGCAATCAGAACAAATGCGAGGGGGAAAGCTTGAGTTACAGAAGTTTTGGAGAGGTTTTTGGCTAAGGACCAGAAGCATTTGTCAGTGGGAGAGGAGTTAAGGTCATCAACTTTCCTTCTTATAAAGGAAGCCTTAGACTTTCGAATCTGAGCAGTATAGTGATTCCTAGCTGTAATAAAAGCAGAGCAAGTTAAATCGGAAGGATAGGCTAGGTAAGATCGGTGAGCCTGATTCCTAGCTTTGATAGCCATGGAGCAGGCACGGTCAAACCAAGGTTTAGGGGGAGGGAAAGTTTTTGTAGAAGAGGGGATGTATGCCTCCATTCACGCGGTCATGATCTCAGCAACTTTTAGAGCTACCTGATCAGGGTTGCAGGACCGAAAGCAGTAGTCATCCCATGGGAAGTCAAAGAGAAAGTTACGCAAATTTTCATGTTGGGTATGCTCGAAGTGCCAAAGGCAGTGCTGAGTAGGAGGGATTGGTGGTGGGGGAGCGAAAATGGAAGAGACTGAGATCATAGAGTGGTCAGATTTGCCAAGAGGGGAAGGCACAGAATAAGAGTAGTTTGAAGGGTTAGAAGTAAAAATAGGTCAAGAGTGTTTGCAGCATGTTCATGACAATCAGGAACGCGAGTAGGTTGTTTGATAACTTGCTCCAGATCGTGAGTAATAGTGTGAGAAGAATGAAGCCACTCACTGTGGTGCACAATGAAGTCTCCAATGTAGAGAATATCGGCATGTGGGTGAGAAGATAGCAAGGACTCATGGCACGAGGAAAGATATTCAAAGAAAGACACAAACTCGGTGGAGTTTGGAGAACAGTAGTAGCAGCAAAGGAAGATGGTGGTAGTGGAGAGATAGACTTTTTGCCAGCGAACATCAAAGGCAGGAGATTCAAGGTCCATGAGCCTCGCAGTAGGAGTGTTAGTGTTGCAGTATGCACAGACCCCACCTTTGGAACGAAAACGAGCATACAGATTATAGTGAGAGATTTGAAATGGGTCAGTGAAAGCATCAATAGAGGTACATGATGGGAGATACACACACACACGCACACATGCACATACACACACACAAACAGACACATACACACACACATATTTTTTCTTCATTATTTTTGCTCTTCTTATAGCTTTCTCTTTTACTATTTTTTTTTATTTTGTATATATATTGAGTTAAATGTAAAGTATAATCTTGTGATAACATACCTTGGTTAGCAAGTGAGTTTATCAGTTAGGAAGAATATATAGCAGAAACAGGTGGGTGCCTCCTCAGACACAAATTCGAATTTTCCTTCAAGTTTGACTTTTGTTTTGTTGCATTTTTTTTCTTTTTCTTTTTATCCTTAAATTACCATGGTCAAGTTTTTAAGTTAAGATGTGTGTTACCAGAAAATATATAAATTGAGTCACTAAATAGCACTTATATGGAGATATAAAAATTCTGTGTGAAGCTTAAATAAAAGTTTTTCTCTTTTTTTTTTCCTCTTTCTCTTCTTCTTTCTATATTCTGTGAGAGGGAGAACATAAAAATGAGGCCATCTCTGTCCCAAACCTCCCCCATCCATGGGTCGGTAGGAGGGGTAGCCATTAGGAGACTTAAGCAGAAAATCAAGAATTTAGAGGCAATGGTTATAAGCTTTGATGAAAAAATTTGGAATATGGATGGAGAAATGAAAGAGAATGAAACACTCAGAGAGCAAATAAGATCTTTGGAGGAAGCAAATAAAGCACAAGGGCAGGAGATAAAGGAACTAGAAAAAAGAATAAAGAAGCTGGAAGGGGAAAAGAGTCAACTAGAATCTAGACTTTCTAAACAAGAAGATAAAAACAAACAGCTGAATGACAACCTAAAGGAATTAGATGTTAGTTCACTGCTCTCTTCTGAGAGAGACGAGATTGCTGCTTGGAATGTCCAGATTAAGGAAAACATTGAACAGTTCAGAAAAGAGTTCCAGGAGCTGAATATGGAAAATGATGCCATGAAAACTTCCTTAGCTGATGCACTAAAGGGGAATGTGGCAGTAAAAGAGGCTGTAAAGGTGGTGGCACTGGAAAACATACAAACAGTTGACTATAAAGAGACAGTAATCGAAAAAATGAAAGATGTTGTGATGGAAATGGCAAACCCACTCATCAGACAGGCACTTGATAAGGAGAAGACAGTGGTAATCTCAGGCATAATCGAATCCCAAGAGCCAACATGGCAGGGGAGACTTGAAGAAAATAAAGCTAGGGTTGTAGACCTGATAAGAAAGCTTGGAGTAGTATGTGGTCCTGAGGATATTGTAAACATACACCAACTAGGTAAATATTCGAGGGAAGGAAAGCCGAGACCAACAAAAGTAACCTTTGAGAGAGGGGAAACATGTAGGGAAATATTGTTGAGAAAAAAAAGTCTAAAAGACCTTCAAGAATTCAAAGAAGTGTTCATTAGACGATAAAGAACACAGGAAGAGATGGGAAAGATCAAAAACTTGTTGCAAGAGGCAAGAAGGTTAAATGATGAAAGAAATGAAGAAGAGAAGAAAAATTTTCATTACAGAGTTCTTCCAGACAAAGGGGAGATAAAGAAGATAATGACAAAAGATCAGGGGATGGGGCCTCATTAAGAGTGTTATACACAAATGCTGATGGATTAGCTGGTAAGGCAGTAGAATTAAAAGATAGGATTCACAACATGTGAGGCAGATATAGTAGCAATTACAGAGACTAAGTTGAATGAGGACATAAACAGTGTCACAGTTTTTCCTAAGGGCTTCAGAATACTAAGGGTTGAAAGATCTGAGAGGACTGGTGGAGGGATAGCACTGCTCATAAGTGAAAGGATTCAAGTTGAAGAAATAAACTTGGCTATAGAAAGTGAGTTCAAGGAATTTCTTGTTGCTGGCATAAATACTGGGTCAGAGAGCATTATAATAACTGTTGTATACAACCCACCAAGGAACCAAAATAGGCTTGAAGTTTATGAGGAAAATCATATAGGTACTATTGAAGTCAAAAACTCAGTTGTTCACTTGGCACGGGGAAAAAAAAGTAGGATTTTGATTATGGGAGACTTTAATCATAAAGAGATAGATTGGATAAATCTTGACCCACACAGTGGTGAGGACTCATTCGGGGCAAGATTCCTAGATTGCGTACAAGCGAATTTCCTACACCAACATGTAATGGAACCAACAAGGGCCAGGGGTAGGGATGAGCCATCACTACTTGATCTAGTGTTCACAGATAATGTGTTGGATACTGAAAAAATTGAGTATGTACCACCAATTGGAAAGAGTGACCACTGTGTGTTGTTGATGGAGTATATCATTGAAGATATTCTTCCTGAGAGTAGAGGCACTGAGGACATGAGGAGGAACTATCCGAAAGGAGATTACATCAAAATGAATGAGCTTTTTGCAGTTATTGACTGGAGAACCTTATTTTACAACAAATCTGTACAAGAAATGTATGACATCTTTTGTGAGAAATATGGGAAGATAGTAGATTGCTGCATACCTGTCACCAAAGTAGGTGTAATTCATGCCAGAGAGAAATGGTTCGATAATGGGTGTAAAAGAGCTAAGGAGTGGAGAGACAAATGCTGGAAAAGGCATAGGAGGAGAAAAAACATAAATGCCTGGCAAACCTACAAAAGAGCAAGAAATGACTACCTAAGTAAAAGGAGAGAGGCAGAGAGAGACTATGAGAGGGACATCACCAGGAAGGCTAAATAAAATCCCAAGCTTTTCCACAGCTTTATCAGAGGAAAACTGAAGGTAAAAGAACAGGTTTTAAGGCTAAAGAGAGTGGATGGAAGCATCACTGAGACGGATGATGAGATCTGCAAAGAATTGAACAAGGAGTTTTAGTCAGTATTTACAGTAGAAAATACCCCACCCCCTCAGATTGCAGTGATAGAAGCTCAAGGGCCGGTATTAGAGAACATCAACCTTACAGCCACAGAGGTATGGAAAGCGCTGATGGATTTAGATGTTCATAAAGCTACAGGTCCCGATGACATATCCCCTCATGTGCTTAAAAAATGCGCAAACTCAATATCAGTGGCACTAAGTATCATATTTAAAAAGTCACTGGAGTCAGGGGACATTCCAAGATGCTGGAAACAAGCAAATGTGATACCTATCTTCAAAAAGGGAAGGAGGGATATGGCTTTGAACTATAGACCAGTTTCCTTGACCAGCATAGTTTGCAAAGTTATGGAGAAACTACTAAGGAAACATATCTCTCTTCACTTGGAATCCTTCAACTTTTTGTCAGTGAGGCAACATGGCTTCAGAGAAGGTAGATCAACAGTAACAAACTTATTAGAATTTTATGATGAGGTAAGCCAAATCTTACAGGAAAGAGAGGGCTGGGCAGATTGCATATTCCTAGACTTCCAGAAAGCGTTTGACACTGTTCCACATGGGAGACTTATTAGGAAGCTGCAATCAATGGCTAGAATAGGTGGAAATGTTTTGGAATGGATAAAAACTTACTTAGAAGGAAGGGAAAAGAGGGTTATAGTAAGACACTCAGGGTCTGAATGGAGAAGAGTTAGTAGTGGAGTTCCACAGGGTTCAGTTTTAGGGCCACTTTTGTTCCTTGTATATGTAAATGACCTACCAGAGTCTGTAAATTCATTCATGAATATGTTTGCAGATGATGCAAAGATTGTGAAGAAAGTAAAAAACGAGAACAATGGTAGAGAACTTCAGGAGGATCTAAATAATCTGCATGAGTGGTCAGAAAAGTGGCTAATGAAATTCAATACTTCAAAATGTAAGGTAATGAGAATGGGTACAAGTGCAAAAAGGCCCAAGCTTGACTACTCGGTGGCTGGAGTACAACTTCAAGAGACAGAAAATGAGAGAGATCTAGGAGTAAACATACTGGCAGATTTGTCTCCAGAAATACATATAAATGGCATAGTAAGGGCAGCATATGCATTCTTATCAAATGTAAGGGTAGCCTTCAGGCACATGGACAAGGAAATGTTCAGAAATATTTATGTATCCTATGTGAGGCCAAAACTCGAATATGCAGCCCCCTTTTGGAATCCGCACTTGAAAAAGCACATAGCTAAGCTTGAAAAAGTTCAAAGATATGCCACGAAACTGGTGACAGAAATACGCAATCTCAGTTATGATGAGAGGCTGAGGGAATTAGACTTACCATCACTCGAAGCTAGAAGAGTGAGGGGGGATATGGTGACAGTCTTTAAACTCCTTCATGGTTATGATAGAGTGGGTAGGGGTCGATATTTTGATATGGCTGGCTCTAGAACTAGAGGTCATAGTTTGAAGCTTCGTAAGAAAACTTCTTTGCGGGATGTAAGGAAATACTTTTTCAGTGTAATAGTAGTTGATAATTGGAATTGGCTAAGCGAGGAGGTAGTTAATGCTATCTCAATCCATAGTTTTAAGGACAGGTATGATAAGTATGACTAAGTCTAAAATGGAACCGATGAGGAGACGGGAAGATACGAGCTTTGGGCTCTTTCCCGTAAACACAATTAGGTAATCACAATTAGGTAATCACATATATATATATATATATATATATATATATATATATATATATATATATATATATATATATATATATATATATATATATATATATATATATATATATATATATATATATATATATATATATATATATATATATATATATATATATATATATATATATATATATATAAATGGATTCGGTTTTACGTCACGAACTCCCTTTTCTAATAAGGGCTAGGACGATTGCTTTCTTACGAAGGAAATGTTTTGGCAGATGTAATCGTTACCCTGAGTGTATGCCCTTGCTAACCTCAGTCCGTGACGGGGCGCAAACCCTCGACCTGCCTCCTCAGAGTCGCAGACGCTACCATTTTACCATGGAGACTACATATATATATATATATATATATATATATATATATATATATATATATATATATATATATATATATATATATATATATATATATATATCTACCTTGGCTGCTTCTCCCAATTGGGGGGTAGCCAACATCAAAAAAGATATAATAAGGGGATTACTTTGCTCTATAGGCAATGACGAGCGAGCTAGCGACCGTTTAGAGGGCACTGCTGGAGTGCCACAGCCCATCCTCCCGGCTCTTCCACAACCTGAGTCGCTTCATGAATGCCAACTCTCCTACTGCCCCTATCACAGGGCAACCTCTGTAAGATGCAGCCCCATGGGAACAGCAAATGCCCATCAGAGCTGTGTCGCAATCGTTTGCCACTCATTCCTAATCCTAGCATGCTCACTAGCTTCCCTCACATCCATCCTCCGATCATTCAGGGCTCTCCTTACTCCATCTATCCACCCAAAACTAGGCACCCCTCTAGCATTTCTCCCATCAACTCCCGTATTCATCTCCTTTTTCAGCAGTCTTTCATCATCCATCCTTTCCATCTCAGAACATTCATATCCACTCTGGCTGCCAATTCTCTCCTCACACCTGATCTTGCTCTCACCACTTCATTCCTAACCCTATCCAACTGAGATACACCAATCATATTCCTCAAGCAATTCATCTCAATTACATTTTGGTTCAGTCTCTCACTTACTTTCATACCCCATAACTCTGATCCATACATCACAGTTGGCACAACCACTTTCTCATACAAAATTTTCTTAAATTTCATTTCCAACCCTCTAGACTTCATCACTTCTTTAAACGCACCCAACACTCAACATCCTTCATTCACTCTGTGGCACACATCTGCTTCCACTCCACCATTTGAAGCTATAAAAGAGCCTAAATACTTAAACTGAGCAACTTCCTCAAGTGTCTCTCCATTCAACTTAACATTCAATCCAGCACCATCCTCATTTCTTGTACACCTCATAACCTTACTCTTTCCCACATTCACTCGCAATATCCTTCTCTCACACTCCATTCCAAATTCTGACACTAACTGACATAGCTTCTCCTCTGAATCTGCCAACACCACGGTATCATCTGCAAACAACAACTGATTCAGCTCCCACTCGTTATCATACCCATCTACCATTCTCAAACCTCGACCACGCACTCACTCATTCACCTCTCTTACAACTCCATCAATATACAAATTGAACAGCCATGGTGACATCACACATCCCTGTCTCAGTCTCACACTCACTGGAAACCACTTACTCACTTCATTCCCTACCCTAACACAAGCTTTACTGCCCTCATATAAACTCTTCAATGCTTGCAACAGTCAACCATCAATTCCACATAACCTCAAAATATTCCACATTGCCTCTCTATCAACTCTATCATACGCATTCTCCAGATCCAAAAATGCAAAATACACATCCTTACCCTTTGCTAAATATTTCTCACATAACTGCCTAACTATAAAAAATCTGATCTATATAACCTCTAGCTATCCTAAAAGCATTCTGCACTTCTGCGATCACATTTTCAGTCTTATCTCTAATCATATTAATCAGTATCCTACCATACACATTTTCTACTACACTCTACAAACTTATCTCTAAAATTACTGCATTCATACACATCTCCTTTACCTTTGTATAGGGGCATTATACAAGCAATCACCCATTCCACTGGCACCATTGACATCATAAAATGCAGTCACACCCCCTTCTTTCAACATCTCCGCTCTTACACCATCCATTCCAGGTGCTTTACCTGCTTTTGTTTCATCCAATGCCCTTTTCACCTCCTCTCTTGTAATCTCTCTCTCATATTCATCTCCCGTTACTGGCACTTGAACACCCCCCCACTGCTACTATAGCTGCCTCTCTATCTTCCTCAACATTCAGCAAGCACTCAAAATATTCTGCCCATCTTTTCCTTGCATCGTTCCCTCTTAACATCTGTCCATTCACATCTTTCACTGTCTCTTCCATTCTCGATCCACCCTTCCTTACTCTCTTCACTTCTTTCCAAAACCTCTTTTTATTCTCCTCAAATGACCTACTAAAATCCTGTCCACACCTAACATTTGCTAACCTCTTCTCTTCCTCTACTTTCAACTGGGTTTCCACATTTTTCTCCCTATATCTTTCATACTTCCCCCTACTGTTACATGCACCATTCCTCAAAAGCTCTCTTTTTCTCTTCCACTGTCATTTTCACCCCTTCATTCCACCACTCGCTGCCCCTCCTCATGCCGCCTCCAACAAACCTCTTTCCACACACATCACTTGCATGTCCCACAAAACCTTTCATCAATCCCCATTCCTCCTCTAACTCCCCAACTACTCTTTCTTTCACCCTGTCATATACCACTTTCAACCTGCCCTGATATTCCTGTCTCTTCTCTGGCTTTTTCAACTCGTACACCTTCACCACTTCCATTCTACATCCCCCCACTCTATTTCCCCACTCTTTTGCTATTACCACTTTTGCTTCAGCCAAAAAATGATCAGGCATCCCAGCAGCCAGCCACACCCCTAAATGCATCCACATCTTTCACTCTAAGAATCATTCTCTTTGCTACCAACACAGTCCATCAGTGCTCCTTCTTTCACTCTTCCATTTGCCACTGTCATCCATGAATACTTATTTATTAACTTCTTCTTGATAAAACTATTACCTGTCACCATCTCTTGCTCCACACAGATAGCTAACAGTCTTTCGCCACTCTCATTCCCACCTGGTACCCCATACTTCCCTACAACACCTTCTACCCCTCCATCACCCACTCTGGCATTCAAGTCACCCAACACAATTACATAGTTCCTTCTACTCAGACCATCCACGGTTCCGGTTTTACGTCACGGACTCCCTTATCAACCAAGGGCTAGGACGGTTGCCTTCTTGCGAAGGACTTGTTTTGGCAGATGTAATCCTTACGCTGAGTGCATGCCTTTGCTAACCTCAGACCGTGGCGGGGCGCGAACCCTCGACCTGACGCCTCAGAGTCGGAGACGCTACCGACTGAGCCACGGCGATTACATCTCTACTCAGACCATCCACAAACCTAGTTAACTCATTCCAGAATTCATCCCGCTCTTCTTCGCTTCTCTCACATCCTGGCCCATGCGCACTAACAAAAGCCCAACATTCCCTACCCATCCTAGCCCTCACCCACGTCAGCCTAGGTGACACTTCTTTCCATTCTACTCCCTTATTTACCATCCATTCAATCAGCAATAATGCCACACCTTCTCTCGCTCTCCCCCTTTCAACCCCAGACACCCTACCTGTCACCTCACCAAATGCCACTTCTTTTCGTTACATTTTCGTCTCACACAATGCCAATACATCCATCTTCCTCCTACCAAACATATATCCAATCTCACATCTTTTGCTCTCTATCGTGCTACAACCATACACATTTAGACACCCCAAAACTAGAGTTTGGGGAGAATCTATCAATCTGTCTGTAATATATATATATATATATATATATATATATATATATATATATATATATATATATATATATATATATATATATATATATATATATATATATATATATATATATATAGATGGAGAAGGTAACTCTGAAATTTTTATAAACAAAGCTGAGCATTAGAGAAGAATCTATATTTTACACAAGGTTTGAAGACAAAATGTACCTGATATCAACTTTGAAGAATTGCATCGAGAGATTCTTCTCCCATGGAGGTACATATTTAGATAAACAAATAGGCTAATATATGTTTACTTATCTTACTACTTTGGCAATGAAGACTTCTCACATCTTTTGCTCTCTATCGTGCTACAACCATACACATTTAGACACCCCAAAACTAGAGTTTGGGGAGAATCTATCAATCTGTCTGTAATATATATATATATATATATATATATATATATATATATATATATATATATATATATATATATATATATATATATATATATATATATATATATATATATATATATATATATATATATATATATATATATATATATATATATATATATATATATATATATATATATATATATATATATATATATATATATATATATATATATATATATATATATATATATATATATATATATATATATATATATATATATATATATATATATATATATATATATATATATATATATATATATATATATATATATATATATATATATATATATATATCTTCTTCGTCTACATCTTTTTTTTCCCACTTTTATGTGGGGTTGATGTTTCTGGCCAGTTATGTACTGGCCATATTTTGGTTTTGGCA
The DNA here is from genome assembly GCA_037179515.1 of Halocaridina rubra. NCBI lineage: Eukaryota > Metazoa > Arthropoda > Malacostraca > Decapoda > Atyidae > Halocaridina > Halocaridina rubra. Next base: position 170,268 of record JAXCGZ010015135.1, read on the forward strand.
AAAATTTTTATGGCCGGATGCCCTTCCTGCCGCCAACCCTCCCCATTTACCCGGGCTTGGGACCGGCACCAAGTTGAGGCTGGCTTGCCCCCCTCAGTGGCTGGGTTATATATATATATATATATATATATATATATATATATATATATATATATATATATATATATATATATATATATATATATATATATATATATATATATATATATATATATATATATATATATATATATATATATATATATATATATATATATATATATATATATAGATGGAGAAGGTAACTCTGAAAGTTTTATAAACAAAGCTGAGCATTAGAGAAGAATCTATATTTTACACAAGGTTTGAAGACAAAATGTACCTGATATCAATTTTGAAGAATTGCATCGAGAGATTCTTCTCCCATGGAGGTACATATTTAGATAAACAAATAGGCTAATATATGTTTACTTATCTTACTACTTTGGCAATGAAGACTTTATGATGAAGATAGTCTCCAGAGAAAAAATAACTGTACCTCCAGGAGAAAAGAATCTCTCAATGCAATTCTTCAAAGGAGATATCTGGTACATACTGTCCTCAAACCTTGTGTAAAATATAGATTTATATATATATATATATATATATATATATATATATATATATATATATATATATATATATATATATATATATATATATATATATATATATATATATATATATAAAACCAAATAAGCACATTACATATATGAAAGCATGAATCATTTTATCCCGACGGGACTTGAACCTGGGACTTATTGTTACTAAGCCAAGGCGCTACAAACTACACCACAGAAGGTTAAAGGGAAACAATCCTCACAGCTTATATCTGCTATGGTAGGATGAACGCATTCTATCTGAATGCCATTATGTTCATAAAACAGCTTCCCCAACCTCACTCGTGGCTTCGTTTTCGCATTTAATTCAACTCTCAATCTCATTCGGTTATTGTTGGTTCCGAATGAGATTGGGAGTTGAATTAAATGCGAAAACGAAACCACGAGTGAGGTTAGAGAAACTGTAATATGAACATAGTGCCATTCATATAGAATGCGTTCATTCCTACCATAGCAGATATAAGCTGTGAGGTTTGTTTCCCTTCAGCTTTCTGTGAAGTAGTTGGTATTGCCTTGGCTTAGTAATAATAAGTCCCAGGTTCAAGTCCCGGTCGGGGTAAATATGATTCATATATATATATATATATATATATATATATATATATATATATATATATATATATATATATATATATATATATATATATATATATATATATATATATACATGTGTGTGTGTGTGTGTGGGTGTGAGTGAGATATTACCTACTTGTGCTTACGGGAAAGAGCCCAAAGCTCGTATCTTCCCGTCTCCTCATCTGTTCCATATTTACTTAGTGATAGTTATCATACCTATCTATAGAGTTACCATTAACTACCTCCTCGCTTAGCAAATTCCAATTATCAACTGCTCTTACACTGAAAAAGTACTTCTTTACATCCTGCAAAGAAGTTTTCTTACGAAGCTTCAAACTATGACCTCTAGTTCTAGTGACAGCCATATAAAATATCGATCCCTATCCACTCTATCATAACCATGAAGGAATTGAAAGGCTGTCACCATATCCCCCCTCAATCTTCTAGCTTCGAGTGATGGTAAGCTTAATTCCTTCAGCCTTTCATCATAACTAAGATTGCGTATTTCTGGCACCAGTTTCGTGCCATGTCTTTGAACTTTTTTAAGCTTAACTATGTGCTTTTTCAAGTGCGGATTCCAAAAGTTGGTTGCATATTCAAGTTTTGGCCTCACATAAGTTACATAAATATATCTGAACATTTCCTTATCCATGTGCCCGAAGGCTACCCTTACATTTGGTAAGAAAGCATATGCTGCCCTTACTATGCCATGTATATGCATTCCCGGAGAAAAATCAGCCAGTATGTTTACTCCTAGATTTCTCTCATTTTCTGTCTCTTGAAGTTGTACTCCTGCCACCGAGTAGTCAAGCTTGGGCCTTCTTGCTCTTGTACCCATTCTCATTACCTTACATTTCGAAATACTGAATCTCATTAGCCACTTTTCTGACCACACAAGGAGACTATTTAGATCTTCTTGAAGTTCTCTACCATTGTTCTCGTTTCTTACTTTCTTCACAATCTTTGCATCATCTGCAAACATATTCATGAATGAATTTACAGACTCTGGTAGGTCATTTACATATACAAGAAACAAAAGTGGCCCTAAAACTGAACCCTGTGGAACTCCACTACTAACTCTTCTCCATTCAGACACTGACTGTCTTACTCTAACCTTCTGTTCCCTTCCTTCTAAGTAAGTTTTTATCCATTTCAAGACATTTCCACCTATTCTAGCCATTGCTTGCAGCTTCCTAATAAGTCTCCCATGTGGAACAGTGTCAAACGCTTTCTGGAAGTATAGGAATATGCAATCTGCCCAGCCCTCTCTTTCCTGTGAGATTTGACTTAATTCATCATAAAATTCTAATAAATTGTTACTGTTGATCTACCTTCTCTGAAGACATGTTCTCTCACTGACAAAAAGTTGAAGGATTCCAAGTGAAGAGAGATATGTTTCCTTAGTAGTTTCTCCATAACTTCGCAAACTATGCTCGTCAAGAAAACTGGTGTATTGTTTAGATTCGTATCCCTCCTTCCCTTTTTGAAGATAGGTATCACGTTTGCTTGTTTCCAGCATCTTGGAATCTCCCCTGACTCCAGTGACTTTTTAAATATGATATTTAGCGCCACTGATGTAGTCACCATGGCTCAAATGGTAGCGTCCGCGACTTTGAGGCGTCAGGTCGAGGGTTCTCGCCCCGTCACGGTCTGAGATTAGCAAGGGCATGCACTCAGGGTAACGGTTACATCTGCAAAAGCAAGTACTCTTCAAGAAGGCAACCGTCATAGCCCTTGGTAGAAAAGGGAGTCCGTGATGTAAAACCGGAACTTAGTGCCACTGATATTGAGTTTGCGCATTTTTTAAGTACATGAGGGGATATATCATCATGACCTGCAGCTTTATGGACATCTAACTCCATCAGCGCTTTGCATACCTTTGTGGCTGAAAGGTTGATGTTCTCAAATACCAGCCCATGAGCTTCTACTCTGCAATCTGAGGGTGTGTGTGTGTGTGTGTGTGTGTGTGTGTGTGTGTGTGTGTGTGTGTGTAATTTCCCAATTGTGCTTACGGGAAAGAGCCCCATGCTAGTAACTCCCCATCTCCTGGTCAGTTCCATATTTTACTTAGTGATTCTTATCATACTTGTAATTAAAAGTATAGGCTAAGATAGCATTAACTGCCACATCGCTTAGCGATATCCAATCAACAACTACTCTTACACTAAAATAAAAATACTTATTACATTCTCCAAAGAAGTTTCCTAACGAAGCTTCAATCTATGACGTCTAGGTCTAATGCCAGGCATATTAAAATATCGATTCCTATCCACCCTATCATAATGTTGAAAGACTTTAAAAACCAACACAATATCCCCCTTTATTTTTCTAGTTTCACGTTATGGTAAGTCTAATTCCCTCAGTCTCTCATCATTACTGAGATTGCGTATTTCTGGCACCAGTTTCTTGGCATGTCTTTGATTTTTTTTACTAGCTTAACAATGTGCTTTTTCAAGTGTGGATTCCCAAAGGGGGCTGCATATTCAAGCTTTGGCCTCACATAGGTTACATAAATATTTCTGAACATTTCCTTGTTCTTGTGGCTGAAGGCTACCCTTGCATTTGCTAAGAGAGCATTTGCTGCCCTTACTATGCCATTTATATGCATTTCTGAAGACAAAGCTGCCAGTATATTGTCTCTTGAAGTTCTGCTCCTGCTATTGAGCCTCTGGGTCCTCCATGACCCATTCCACCCATCCGTGGGTGGAGAATCTAAAACAACAGCAGCTATTGAGCATTCAAGCTTGAACCTTCTTACACATTTTTTTTTTAATGATTTTGACACCAGGACGGGCCAAGAAAAATAAAAATAAATATACCTTCATCGGGCCTGGGCACTAAGAAAACATAGAAACAGATGGGAGTATTGTGACTTGTCAGATGTAAAGGGATAATTAGACATGTGTAACGAATATCCAAGAATATTCGGTGTTGATGTAGGCATAGAAAGAGAACGTAACTGAAGAAAGACTTAACATCGAACTGTCCTGGACAGCCTTATTTAAGTCCACAAGACCCTTCAGCTGTCGTTGCACCCATTCTCATTACCTTATATTTAAAAGCACTGAATTGCATTAGCCACTTTTCTGACCACTCATGCATCATCTGCAAACATATTCATGAATGAATTTACAGGCTCTGGTAGGTCATTTACATATACAAGGAACAAAAGTGGCCCTAAAACTGAAGCCTGTGGAATTCCACTGCTAACCCATCTCTAATCAGAAACTGGGTGTTTTAATCTAACCCTCTGTTTCCTTCCTTCTGAGTAAGTTTTTATCCATTCCAAGACATTTCCACCTATTCTCGCTATTACTTACAGCTTCTTAATAAATTTCCAGTGTAGGGATGTATCAAATATCTTCTGGAAGTCTGGGAATATACATTCTGCCCAGCCATATTTTTCTTGTAAGATTCGGTTTACCTATCATTAAATTTTAATAAATTTGTTACGGTGATGTACCTTCTCTGAAACCATGTTGTCTCACAGACGAAAAGTTGAAGGATTCCAAGTGAAGAGAGATGTGTATTCTTAGTAGTTTATCCAATACTTTGCAAACTGTGCTGGTCAAGGAAGCATGTCTATAGTTTAGAGCTGTATCTCTCCTTCCCTTTTTGAAGATAGGTATGATGTTCCCTTGTTTTCAGCATCTTGGAATATCCCCTGATTCCAGTAACTTTTCAAATATGATACATAATGCCATCGATGCTGTCTTAGCTAATTTCTAAAGTACATAAGGAGATATATCATCAAATCCTGTTGCTTTTTGGGCATCTTATAATATCAGTTCTTTGCATACTTCTGTGGCTGAAAAGCTGTTGTTCTCTATTGCCGGCCCGTGAGCACCTATCTCTATAATCTAAGGGGGTGGGGTATTTTCTGCCAAAAATGCTGACTGAAACTCCTTGTTCAATTCTTCACAGATCTCTTCATCCGTCTAAGTTATGCCTTCATCTGCTGTCTTTAGCTTTAAAACCTGTACTTTGACCATCAGTTTTCCTCTGATAAAGCTGTAGGAAAGTTTGGGATTTTCTTTAGCCTTCCTGGTGATATCCCTTTCAGTCTCTCTCTGCTTCTCTTCTTTTACTTAGGTAATAATTTCTTTCACTTTTATAAGTCTGCCCGGCATTTATGTTTATTCTACTCCTATACCTTCACTCCTTAGCTCTATACACTCATTATTGAACGATTTATCTCTGGCAGGAATAGCTCCTTTTTGTGTGGAAGGTATGCAACAATCAACTATCTTCCCATATTCCTCATAAAAAATGTCGTACATTACTTGTACATATTTGTTGTTAACCCTGCTCAGGTAAGCATTTTATTGTATATCGTTTAGGTAACCCAGGGTTAAAGCTGTAGGAAAGTTTGGGATTTTCATTAGCCTTCCTGGTGATATCCCTTTCAGTCTCTCTCTGCTTCTCTTCTTTTACTTAGGTAATAATTTCTTTCACTTTTATAAATCTGCCGGGCATTTATGTTTATTCTACTCCTATACCTTCACTCCTTAGCTCTATACACTCATTATTGAACGATTTATCTCTGGCAGGAATAGCTCCTTTTTTCGTGGAAGGTATGCAACAATCAACTATCTTCCCATATTCCTCATAAAAAATGTCGTACATTACTTGTACATATTTGTTGTTAACCCTGCTCAGGTAAGCATTTTATTGTATATCGTTTAGGTAACCCAGGGTCTGACAGGCCAAAAAGAAAAAATACTTCTAATTGCTTTATTGAAGTAGAAATTGACACAAATGCTATTTATTAACTCTTCTTGCTGCTAATGACAGAATTTTTAACTTTAACTTAAATTTTTTATGGATATAAATAAAAAGAAATGGGTGAAATTTTTTGTATTCTTATTGTGGCGTCTGCCAAGCCAACCTGAAACGACTTCTGTTTTTGGCCATGATCAGGGTTAAATAAGGTACTGCAGTTAATAACTGCAAAACCCTCATTAATACTGATGTGATCACCTTTTGGATAGTTCCTCCTCATGTCCTCATTTCCTCTACTCTCAGGCAGATCATCTTCGATGATATACTCCATCAACAATACACAGTGTTCACTATTTCCTATTGGTGGTTTATACTCTATTTTTTCAATAGCCAACACGTTATCTGTGATTAGTAGATCAAGCTGCGATGGCTCATCCCCACCCCTGGCCATCGTTGGTTCTAGTGCATGTTGGTATAGGAAATTTCATTGTACGCGATCGAGGAATCTTGCCCCGAATGAGTCCTCCCCACTGTGTGGGTCAAGATTTATCATATCTATCTCTCTATGATTAAAAACTCCCATATTCAAAATACTATATTTTCTTTCACATGCAATGTTAACAATTGAGTTATAGACTTCAATATTACCTATATGACTTACCTCATGAACTTCTAGCCTATGTTGGTTCCTTGGTGGGTTCTATACAAAAGTTATTGTAATGCTTCCTGACCCGATATTTATGTGAGCAACAAGAAATTTCTTCAGCTCACTTCCTACTGCAAAGTTTATTTCTTCAACATAAAATCTTTCATATATGAGCAGTGCTATCCCTCCACCAGTCCTCTCAGATCTTTCAACCCTAAAAAATCTGAAGCCCTTAGGAAAAATAGTGATACTGTTTATGTCCTCACTTAACTTGGTCTCTGTAACCACTACTACATCTGATTTACTTTTGTAAATCCTATATTTAAATTCTACTGCCTTACCAGCTACAAAATCAGCATTTGTGTACAGCAATATTAATGAGGCCGCATCCTCTGATCTTCTTTCATTATCTTCTTTATCTCCTAATTGTCTGGAAGAACTCTAAAACAAAAATTTTTCTTCTCTTCCTCATCTTTTCTCTCATTAACCTTCTAGCCTCTTGCAACAAGGTTTAGATCCTCTCTATCTGTTTCTGTGTTCTGTATGGTCTAATGAACAATGTTTTGAAATCTTTTTTTTTTTTTTTAAGAGTGTGACACCGGGACAGGCAGAAACTGCCCTCATCAACATAGTCCCAGGCATGAGAAAACACCAAGACAAAGGAAAAGAAAAAGGTTAAGGGCAAGGCAGAGATGAGGTAATGCCACACAAAGGAAAACGACAGACAGAAAAAAACAGTCAAAGTAAAGAGGACCCAGAGATATGGAGGACTAGGCTCTGAGATGACGATAGATCTGGTTTTTGAAGGATGAAAGGTCATAAGAATTAGGAAAGACAGAAGGAGGAAGAGAATTCCAGAGTCTGGAGGTAGATGGGAAGAAGCAGTCGCTGCACCGACCAATCTGCGAGCTAAAAATCTCCACACAGTACCTGTGAGATGAGGCCGCTTGGTGAGTGTTACGCGGCCTCGGCAGTGGAGGAGGGATGCAACTTGCCAACTCATCAGAGCAGCGATGGAAGTAGTAGCGATAGAAAAACGAAAGGGAAGATACCTTACGGCGAAGAGAGAGAGAATCCAGGTTAGAAGTAAGAGAAGGATCATTAATGAGTCTGACTGCGTTAGATTCAACCCTATCAAGAAGATAAGTAAAGGAAGAAGCACCCTAGATGTGTGAGCAGTATTCTAAGCAGGGGCAGATAAGACCTTTGTAAATTTTAAGTAACTGCAATGAGGAAAAGTAATGACGAAAACGAAGCAAAACCCCCAAATTTTTGGATGAAGATTTAGAAATTTGGATTATGTGATTCCTCCAAGACAAGTTAGAGGCTATATCGATTCCTCATATATTGATAGAGTTAAGAGGGTAAATTTCATTAGTTATGAAGACAATAAGGTTATCACGAGGAGAAGAAGATAAAGAGATAGCCAGAAACTGTCTTGGAGGCATTGAATTTAACTAAATTTTGAGTGCCCCATTCAGATACTCTCTGCAAATCGGAGTTAAGAGTAGAAGAAAGAGTGATACGAGATTGATTACGAGTAACAGATGAAGGTTGTGAAGAAAAGGCAGAGGAAATGTGAAGGGTAGAATCATCGGCAAAGGCATGAAGAAGAGAGGAAGATGGGGATTGTAGAAGATCATTGATGAAGAGAAGGAAGAGAGTAGGTGAAAGAACAGAGCCCTGTGGAACACCACTGGAAACAGAGAAAAGGCTAGATGTAGTGCCATCAACAACTACAGGTATAGAACGGTCAGTAACAAAACTGGAAATCAGAGAAGAGAAAGAAGGGGATAAGCCATAGGCAGGGAGTTTGGCCAACAGAGCCTTGTGCCAGACTCTGTCAAAAGCCTTAGAGATATCAAGGGCGACGACAAAGGATTCCCCATAGTTCCTCAGAGAAGATGACCATACATGAGTAAGATAGGAGAGGAGATTACCAGTGGATTTTGCCTTGCGGAAGCCGTACTGGTGATCAGAGATAAGTGAGTTAGATTCAAGGCATTTCAAGAAGTGAGCATTGAGCAAAGTTTCAAAAACTTTAGCAATAGAGGAGGTTATAGCAATAGGTCGGTAGGTAGAAGGAATAGAGCGGTCACCCTTCTTAGGAACAGGTTGAACTAGAGCATGCTTCCAAGATGAAGGATAGATACTGGTTGATAGAATGAGACGAAAAAGACGGCAAAGCACGGGAGCCAGTTCATCTGCAAACTCTTTAAGGAACCTTGCAGGGATACCATCGGGACCAGATGCCTTGTTTGTCTTTAGCGAGCGAAGAACCTTATGAACTTTGCGTGAAGAAAGGATAAGGGAGGGCATAGGGTTAGAGAGGGGAAAAGACTGAGGAACAGGTGCGCTGGAATCGTTGATAGAAGAGTTGGCAGAAAAATGAGAGCCAAAGAGAGTGGCTCTGTCAGTGGGAGAGCAAGCTATAGAACCATCAGAACGAATGAGAGGGGGAAAGCTTGAGTTACAGAAGTTTTTGGAGAGGTTTTTGGCTAAGGACCAGAAGCATTTGTCAGTGGGAGAGGAGTTAAGGTCATCAACTTTCCTTCTTATAAAGGAAGCCTTAGACCTTTGAATCTGAGCAGTACAGCAATTCCTAGCTATAATAAAAGCAGAGCGAGTTAAATCGGAAGGAGAGACTTGGTAAGATCGGTGAGCCTGATTCCTGGCCTATACAGCCATGGAGCAGGCACTGTCAAACCAAGGTTTAGGGGGAGAGAAAGTTTTTGTAGAAGAGGGAATGTACGCCTCCATTCCCGCGGTCACGATCTCGGCAACTTTTACGGCTACCCAATCAGGGTTGCGGGACCGAAAACAGTAGTCATCCCATGGGAAGTCAAAGAGAAAGTTATGCAAATTTTCTTGTTGGGTTCGCTCAAAGTGCCAAAGGCGGCGTTGAGTAGGAGGGATTGGTGGCGGGGGAGCAAAAATGGAAGAGACAGATCATAGAGTGGTCAGATTTACCAAGAGGGGAAAGCACAGAATAAGAGTAGTTTGAAGAGTTAGAAGTAAAAAATAGGTCAAGAGTGTTTGCAGCATGTTCGTGACGATCAGGAACGCGAGTAGGATGTTTGATAATTTGCTCCAGATCGTGAGTAATAGAGAAAGCAAGGGCCTCACTTCCTCCCACATCAGTGTGAGAAGAATGAAGCCACTCACTGTGGTGTACATTGAAGTCTCCAATGTAGAGAACTTTGGCATGTGGGTGAGAAGATAGCAAGGACTCATGGCACGAGGAGAGATATTCAAAGAAAGACACAAACTCGGTGGAGTTTGGAGAACAGTAGCAAAACCAAAGGATGATAGTGGTAGTGGAGAGATAGACTTTTAGCCATAGACATCAAAGTCAGGAGATTCAAGGTCCATGAGCCTCACAGTAGGAGTGTTAATGTTGCAGTATGCACAGACCCCACCTCTGGAACTAAAACGAGTATACAGATTATAGTGGGAGATTTGAAATGGGTCAGTGGAAGCATGTATAGACAACTGGGTTTCAGATAGGAGGAGCAGGTTAGGGAGGAAAGTGCCCAAGTGCTGTTTCACAGACGAAAGATTAGAGTTCAGCCCATGAATGTTTGAATAGAGAAGAGTGAAAGAAGCAGATCTATTAGGAGGTGCAAGGTTATGAGCAGAACCATTACTACCACCAGGCGTGTCTGCCCTCAAGCCAATGGTGGAGTCAACACGATCCCCGGAGATTCTTCGCACCCCACTATGCCGGGTACTGGGGGCCATTAGTTGTGAACCTTCCATAAATAATGACAAAATGTGAAGAAAAGGAAAGTAAAAGAGACAGATGTGCAGAATGTTGTGACTTGTCAAATGTAATGGAATAGCAAGAGATGTGTAATGAATATGCCAGAATATTCAGTGTAAATGTAGGCATGAGGAAAGAACCGTCCTGAAGGAAGACTCAACCTGGAACTGTCTGGACCAGTCCTAGTTGCATCCTAATACCTTCAGTCATAGTCTTTCAACAGGCGGCTGGTGCCATGGCCAACCTCTTGAAGGTCTTTCAGTTTTTTTCTCATCAAAATTTCTCTAAATGTGTCCCCTATCTCAAAGGTTACTTTCATTGGTCTTGCCTTTCCCTCCCTAGAATATTTACCAAGTTGGTTAATGTTTACATTAACCACTCTCTTCTCTTTTATAAGTGCCCGTTTTATCGTTGGCTTAGCCCTTTCCATCACAACATCTTTAATTTTTCTATTACTGTATCTTTACAGTCAACCGCTTGCACATTATCCAGTGCCACCACCCTCACAGCCTCTTTTACTGCCACATTCCCCTTTGCGGTATCTGCAAAGGAAGTTTTCATATCATTGTGGTCTGTATTCAGCTCCTTAAACTTTTCTAAACTGTTAGAAGTTTTCCTTTATCTGGACATTCCAAGCTGCAATCTCATCTCTCTCAGAATAGAGCAGTGAACTAGCATTTAATATATTCAGGTTGTCAGTCAACTATTTGCTGTTTTCTGCTTGTTTAGATATTCTGATTTCTAGTTCACTCTTTCCCTTTCCAGCTTCTTTATTCGTTTTTCTAGTTTTTTTCTCTCTTGCCCTTGTGCCTTATTTGCTTCCTCCAAAGATCTTATTACTCATCTAAGGGTTTCATTCTCCATTATTTCTCTATCCATATTCTGAATTTTGCCATCCTGGTTTATTTCAAGGGTCTCAAGGTCCTTGACTTTTTGTTTCAGATTTCTAAGAACTACTCCTCCTCCTCTTACAGCCCTATGGAGATCCTTTACCACCCCATCCCAAGCATTGGATGAAGGGGGGGGCTAGGGATAGAGATGGTTTAATTTTGATGTTTTGTCTTCACAGAATATAGAGCAAATATAGAGAGAAAAGTTTCTATTTAATTGCACACAGCATTACAATATTTTCATATGAGTACTAATTTAGTTACTTAGTTCATCTATTTTCTGGTATTCATATTTTTTCTCCTCATATACCTTTTCCAGCATTTGTCTCTCCACTCCTTTGCTCTCTTACACTCATTATTGAACCATTTCCTCTCTGGCATGAATAGCTCTTATTTTCGTGGAAGGTATTCAACAATCTACTATCTTCCCATATTCCTCTCAAAAGATGTCGTACATTTCTTGTCCAGATTTGTTGTTAACCCTGCTCAAGTAAACATTGTTTTGTATATAGTTTAGATAACCGAGGATCTGACAGACCCCCCCAAAAAAAAAAATACTTCTTATTGATTTATTGAAGTAGAAATGGCTAAAAATGATATTTATTACCTCTTCTTGTTGCTAATGACAGAATATTTAATTTTAACTTTAACTAGTTTTATGGAGATAAATGAAGAGAAATAGGTGAAATTTTGTGTATTTTTAATGTGACGTCTGGCAAGCCAAACTAAAATGTCTACTTCTGTTGTTGGCCATCGTGTGCAGTAGACCCAAACTACAGCTATCTGTATAGAAAAGGAGAAAGACAGTAAATGAAAAAAACAAGTGTTAATCAGGGAAGATGAAAATGATGAGAATAAATTTTATGCAAATTTTTCGTCATTATCAAGGATTATATCCATTGCTTTTTACATACTATATTTTGTGTATCTAGTGCTCCCTTTACTTCTGAATAGATAGAAACTAGAATTATTGGTAGTCAGTGAAATATGTTAGCATACCTGGCACTAAATGCAGTCACTGCAAGTAGGGGTGGAATGCTCAGAACACACTGGTCACCGACAGTGTAAAAACTAGTACAGTATTTGATTTTCCTATCACTTTTGCAGGGACACAAGACACACCATTTCCTTACAGCTGATAGTGTTGCCTACCTTTGTGAAAGATTGATGCCAAATACTGTCCTAACAGTCATCTGTATGGACAGTCGCATACCTTGGAAGTACATTCTATCTTCAGCTCAAGATCGGATCAGTTCTTCTGCCAACTTTATCATGTATATACAGCAAGGGAGCGGCACCTTTGTGGGAATGGGAATGTTGTTAAGTTTCTGTTTTACTAAGGGGATTCAAAGTACTGAACTCGGTTAAGAGCTCACAAACAAACAGGACAGATATTATTGTACTTGAACACCCTACCCGTATACCACTACTCGGTTAAATGAAACTCAGAATTCAACTTTCTCTTAATTTTGGAAATGCAATGACACATTAAAAAAAAATTGAATTAATTTTGGAGCTGGAACAAATTGTAAATTTAAATTTATGGAATGCTGCCTCGAATCCCGGAGGTGGTGAGCATGATTTTGATTCCCGGCACCACAGATGGATGCCAAGACTTTGGCCTCAACTCGACAATCACCTCTGTCACACAGGCAGAGTAGAATAGAGGACACTGCAATTGCAGAAACAGAAACGACACACTGTTAATAATGGGAAAACCGAAAGCACTAGCACACAAATAATGAGTTTCCAATATCATTCTACAGGATGAAAACATATTGGTTAGTCACAGATAACCAGAAATATTTATGCTACCGTAAGAGCATACAAAACCATTAATTATTTGCCAGCATTAGAGGAAAACAATTTATTCACAATAAATGAAGAATAAGCAAGACAAATACAGTATGTATTCCTTAAATTGTGGGCAACCACAAAGTTGCAATGCTTATTAATGATTTGCAATTTATATGGTAAAACACTCTATTTACAATAAGAATCTAGAGATAAATACAGTATTCATTCACTTTTGGTTATCAAGAACTATTTGCAATGAAAAAAGGGGAAAAATCACCTTTTGAAGTATTTGCAACTTATAACTCAATACACTTTATCCCCAATATATGAAGAATCAGCAAGATAAAGGCAGTATGTATTCATTAAATTGTGGTTAACAAGAAATATTTGCAAAGCAAACAAGGTAAAATTACTTTTTTATTATTTGTGGTTTATAGCATAAAAAACACTTTAGTTAAATGATTAATTACTTTCAGTTTATATAGTAAATAGCTTTATTCACGAGTTTTTGACGTAAAACACTTTATCTACGACGATAGAAAGGGGTGAAATGAAATTAGAGTTCGTTAGGAAAAAGGAATAGATTTTTACAGGGTCATAACCAATCTTCCAAGGATGAAATTTTTGGCACAATCAATGAAAGAAATTTCTTATCAATGTATATCAGCGGTAATTTCCAGGTAAAGGAAGTAAGTTTGGCAAATGAGATTCCAGTTAGGTAATCTGCAAAAGTTCGTTTGTATGGGAATGGAATCTGAGAAAATTTTCGTAGGATTTGACTAGAAACAAATTTAACCAGTAACGAATTTAGCCAGTTTCTCGAATTCCCAATTTGCTTGACCAACGAAATTTACCATACACTATCCCTCACCTTGTTTGGGCCAGATGAATTCCTGTGATGACGCCACATAAATAGCAGATATAGTAATATTATCTACCAAAATTAAAAATAAAGTGGAGAATGCAAACAGAAACTCTCTCGCCACTAGAAAAAGAACATTAATGATGGAAAAATCCTGTATATCAAAAAAAGTAGTAATACTGATCAAAAAAGCAAGGAAAGTATGCCTGAATGTGTCAGCTTCGTCGATACAATCCTCCAGCTCCTTCTCTGGGATAAGCACTTCCAGTTCAGCCTGTTTCTCATCTAAGGTGCTTAGTCTACTATTAAAGACGTCTATGGAACTCTTGAGCTGAAACTCACTGATGCTGGTCGTCTCTAGCAGGCCCTTTAATGCATTGGCCTGCCGAGTAACCCAACATCTGGCGGACGTCCTCTGCCGCTTCACCAACTGCGGAGGCGAGATCTTGCCTCTGGGATGTTTGGCTGCCAAAAGAGAGCGATTCAATGTCCCTCCTGGTGGCGTCATATGTAGGATATATTTCCAGAGCAGTAACTTATTCTTATAATATTCGAGGGCTACTGTAGTGGTGGTCCCTGGCAGGCAATTATGGCAGAGATGCAAGGGAGAGACAGTATTTTAGGTGCAACAAGTGGAAGCAAATAAAATAAAACGAGAATTATTATGGAAAAATAGGTTACTGGTAAACAATCTCTAGAACGCTCTTTGCGTTGTAGAAGACGGAACTTAACTATTCAAATAATAAAGAAGCTACTGAAATGTATCTAGACAGGCAATTGACATATCAGAAGAGTCACATTCATAACAAAATTATCAGCAAGAACAATTTTTATAATATAAAAAATTTATTAGCCAGATCTATGTTATCATAAGAAAATTGTAAAAAAAAAAACGTATCTAATAGACTCGCTAGGATTATGGTTTCGTTCATGAAGAAAAGGAATGATCAGAAAACAGAAATAGGGGGTAGACTTTCATACTGGGATCATGGTTTCTACATGTACAAGAATAATAAATAATATATATTTAAAATTATCTATAAGCTGAAATATAACTTGAAAGTAATCATAATCTGCAAAAGGCAAGAAGTGAGAATTATTTTAGTAAGAAAAAAAAGTTAATAGCTACTAAGTTAACTAATAAGGCATCTACTACAACCTCTGGTGACTTTGAGCAAAACACTCTGTCACAACCTGTCCTTTGTGTTTCATCATTACCTTGTAGGTTACCCAGAAGTTAACTCCTCCAGCATTGATGAGGCCGTAGAATATGCACAATGGCCATCTCTTAGTCATTCGATTGCATGAGTACCTCACACACATTTGGTCGAATGTACTGACCCCTCCTTTTGTCATGCTATAAACATGATGGGTTCAGGTTTCCCATTAGCTTCTATTACAGGTATGTAGTGCATGGAGGAAATAATTTGCACAAACTTTGTTTTTGTCTTGTCTGGCAGAAAAGACAAAAGATGGTCGCATTCTTGTCAAAGAGATATGCAGTGCAACCCTTTTTAATTAGCTGTTTGTCAGTCATAGTTGCTGGTACTTCAGGTTTATTGCTCCTCAATGTTCCTACATATGTAAGGCCATAATTGTTCAGCAGGACACTAAACAGTTTATAAGAAGAAAACCAGTTATCTCCCATTATATTCCTGCTGGTATTTTTGAAGGGCTCTACCAATTGTGTTGTAATGCAGTGGCCAAGGTTCATATCAGGTGGTGGCTTGGAATGTTTTCCAATGTATGGAGAGGCTCCGTGCATGTATTTTGATTAGCTTTCACATACCTTTATGAGCTTCAACCCATATTTTGCTGGCTTGTTGGGAATATACATGTGGAAGCTGCATCATCCTCTGAAACCAAGTAGCTGTTCATCCATGGTAATGTGTGGACAGGGTGTATATCCATAATTGCATTTCTCAATGAACAGATCCCAAACATGTCCGATTGGGGCGAATCTATCAGTTGCCTGCCTCTCTTGTCGTTTATTTCGATCATTAAATTTAGACAGCATAACAGAAAGCGAAACCTATACTCTAACATGGCTGCACGATATGTGGCACGACTGTAACACTCATTAAACATTGTGTCTGTGCTGACATGGTTGTCTTCTTGGGCACCAGAAAAGATCAAAATGCCAATAAGTGCCAATATCTCATTGGAGGTAGCTTTGTCTACAGTTGCTCTTTTCTTAGAATACTTTTCAGAATTTTCAGCAATGTTGATGTTGGCTAATGTCATAACTTCATTGATTGACTCATCTGAGAAGAAGTACTGGAAGCAGTTTTGTGGAGTAGGGTCAAATGTATGTTTTCTTCCTGATGACATGTCTATAGCTGGCATTGAATTACACCTTGTTGTTCTGTTTGTGGGACCACTTAGGGGCTTTGTTGACCAAAAATGACCATTATGTCCTATGATTTTTGTCGCTGTGTATTTCACAAAAAAATGTGATTGGGACATGCCGCTTGCAGGAGAGGTAGAAGGAGTTGGATCATCTGGTGCTGTAGTAGATGTTAAAGGAGCTGGATCATCTGGTGCTGTAGTAGATGTGGAAGCAACAGATTTATCTGGTGTTGCTGCAGAAGTCAAGGCAATCTCATCAACTGATACTGCTGCAGAAGTCGAAGGCATAGGGTCTTGTGTGTGATGAACATGTTCTGAATGTTCACATTTTTTACAAACATATTCTGAACATTTATGCTTTCTTGAATGCATCCATTCGTCTGAATCATCAGTTTCACTGGAATTATCAATTCCATATTCATCATTATAAGAAGCTGATTCCATTACATGTCATTACCTTCATCAGTATCAGTACTGTTACTTAGTTGTCCAATATCACTTTCATCAGACATTTTGTTTATTTTTTTAGTCACTATATGTATATATTTGTCACTATATGTATATACCTTTTGTGTCACTATATGTATTTATTTTATTTTAGAGTATAAATTACGATTTATCCATATCTGGAACAAAAAGAAATATATATCAGCAAGAAGCTAACAACATCCGTAGCACGTCAGGTAATTTGGGGTCACAGAGACCCAGATCATAGAACACCTTAGGTAACCTTGGGGTCTGAAAGACCTGAAGCCCCTATATGTCAGCAACGGGCTGCAATCACGAGATGAACTCATCACTGCCTTAAATTATTCAATGAGTCAGGAAGGTCGAGGGGGGACAGATTTCTAAATCATAGAGTAAAATAAAAAAAAAAAAGCAGTGTTTGGGAGGTTTGGGTCTGTGAGAGCTCATGTTACTTGAGCAGGGTTAAATAAGGTACTCCAGTCAATAACTGCAAGTAGCTCATTAATACCGATGTAATCTCCTCTACTTTCAGGCAGAGTATCTTCGATTATACGCTCTGTTAACAATACACAGTTCTCACTATTTCCAATCGGTAGTTCATACTCATTTTTTTTTTTAATATCCAACACATTATCTGTGAATACATGATCAAACAGCGATGGCTCATCCCCACCCCTGACCCTCGTTGTTCCAGTGCATGTTGGTGTAGGAAATTCCCTCATATGCAGTCTAGTAATCTTGCCCCAAATGAGTCCTCACCACTGTGTGGGTCAAGATTTATCCAAGCTATCTCTCTACAATAAAAAAAAACTCCCATAAACAAAATTCTAATTTTTTTCCCATGCAATGTTAACAACTGAGTTTATGACTTCAATAGTACCTATATGACTTTCCTCATAAACTTCTAGCCTATTCTGGTTCCTTGGTGGATAATATACAACAGTTATTATAATGCTTCCCAACCTGGTATTTATGTGAGCAACAAGAAATTTCTTCAGCTCACTCTCTACTGCAAGGTTTATTTCTTCATCCTGAAATCATTCACATATGAGCAGTACTATCCCTCCACCAGTTCTCTTAGATCTTTCAACCCTTAATAATCTGAAGCCCATAGGAAAAACTGTGACTCTGCCAATGTCCTCACTTTACTTAGTCTCAATAAACGCTACTAAATCTGCCTTACTGTAGCGAATCTTATCCTATAATTCTACTGCCTTACCAAGTACCCCATCAGCATTTGTGTGTACAGCAATCTTAATGAGGCCGTATCCCCTCAACCTCTATCATTATCTTATTTATCTCCCCTTTGTATGGAAGAACTCTGAAACAGAAATTTTTCTCCTCTTCTTCATTTCTTCTCTCATTTAACCTTGTAGCCTCTTTCAACAAGGTTTAGATCCTTCTATCTCTTTCTGTGTTCTGTATGGTCTAATGGACAATGTTTTGAATTCCTGAAGATCTTTCATATTTTTTTTTTCTCATTCAGTATTTCTCTACAGGTTACTTGCATTGGTCTTGACTTTCCATCCCAAGAATATTTACCAAATTGGTTAATGTGTACATTATTCCCCAGGCCACATCATACTCCAAACTTCCTTTTCAGGTCTAAAACCCTAGTTTTATTTTGTTCAAGTCTCCCCTGCCATGTTGGCACCTTGAATTTATTTATGCCTGAGATTACCACTCTCTTCTCTTTATCAAGTGCCTGCTTAATCAGTAGCTCAGACCTTTCCATCACCACATATTTCATTTTATTCTATTACTGTTTCATTATAGTCAACCGATTGTACATTTTCCAGTGCAACCACCCTCACAGGCTCTTTTACTGTCACATCCCCCTGTGCGGCATCTGCAAAGGAAATTTTCATGGAATCATGTTCTGTATTCAGCTCCTGAAACTCTTTTCTAAATTGTTAGATGTTTTCCTTTAACTAGACATTCCAAGCTGCAATCTCATCTCTCTCAGAAGAGAGCAGTGAACTAGCATTTAATTCATTCAGGTTGTCATTCAACTATTTGCTGTTTTCTGCTTGTTTAGAAATTCTAGTTTCTAGTTCACTCTTTTCCCCTTCCAGCTTCTTTATTCGTTTTTCTAGTTCTTGTCTCTCTAGCCCTTCTGCCTTATTTGCTTCCTCCAAAGATCTTATTATCTCTCTAAGGGCTTCATTCTCTTTCATTTTCCTATAACTTATTCCGAATTTAGTCATCCAGGTTTATTTCAAGGGTCTCAAGGTCCTTGACTTTTTGTTGCAGGTTTCTAAGAGCTACTCCTCCTCCTACAACCCCCAGAAATCCTCTACCACCCCTCCTCCAACCATTGGATGAAGGGGTTGGGGATAGAGATGGTTTCATTTTGATGCTTTGTCATCACAGAATATAGAGAAAAAATAGTTAGAGAAAAGTTTCTATTTAGCTGCACACAGAATTATTATATCTTTATAAATGTACTAATTTAGTTACATAGTTCATCTCTTTTCTGGTATTTATGTTTCTTCTCCTATACCTTTTCCAGCATTTGTCTCTCCACTCCTTAGCTCTCTTACACTCATTACTGAACCATATCTCTCTGGTATGAATAGCTTCTATTTTTGTGGAAGGTGTGCAGCAGTCTACTATCTTCTCATATTCCTCACAAAAGATGTTGTACACTGCTTGTACAGATTTGTTTTTAAATAAAGTACTCCAGTCAGTAACTGCAAAAACCTCATTGATGATGTTATCTCCTTTTGGATAGTTCCTCCTCCTGTCCTCACTGCCTCTACTTTCAGACAGAACATCTTCGATGATATGCTCCATCAACAATACACAGTGTTAACTATTTCAAATGGTGGTTCATACTCAACTTTTTCAATATGCAACACTTTATCTGTAAATAGTAGATCAAGCAGCGATTGCTCATCCCCACCCCTGGCCCTCGTTGGTTGCAGTACATGTTAGCGTATGAACTTCCCTTGCTCGCAATCTAGGAATCTTGCCCCGAATGAGTCCTACCCATTGTGTGGGTCAAGATTTATCCAATCTCTCTCTCTATGATTACAAACTCTCATAACCAAGATCATTCATTTTCTTTCCCATGCAATGTTAACAACTGGGTTTATGACTTCAAGAATACCTATATGACTTTCCTTGTACATTTATAGCCTATGTTAGTTCCTTGGTGGGTTAAAATACAACAATTATTATAATTCTCCCTGACCTGGCATTTAAGCAAGCAACAAGAAATTTCTCGAGCTCAATTTCTACTACAAAGTTTATTTCTTCAATGTGAAATCTTTCACATTTGGGCAGTACTATCCCTCCACCAGTCCTCTAAGATCTTTCAACCCATTATAATCTGAAGCCCATAGGAAAAACTGTGACTCTGCCTATGTCCTCAGTTAACTTAGTCTCAGTAAACACTACTAAATCTGCCTTACTGTTGCAAATCCTATCCTTTAATTGTACTGCCTTACCAGCTACCCAATCAGCATTTGTGTACAGCAATCTTAATGTGGCCACATCTCCTTATCTTCTTTCATTATCTTCTTTATCTCCTCTTTGTCTGGAACAACTTTGAAAAAAGATTTTTTCTTCTTTTTTTTCATTTTTTCTCTCATTTAATCTTCTAGCCTCTTGCAACAAAGTTTAGATCCTTTCCATCTCTTTCTGTGTTCTCTATGGTCTAATGAACAATGTTTTGAATTGTTGAAGGTCTTTCAGGTTTTTTTCACATCAGTATTTATCTGCATGTGTCCCTTCTCTCAAAGGTTTCTTTCTTTGGTCTTGCCTTTTCCTCCCAAGAATATTTACCAAGTTGGTTAATGTTTGCATTATTCTCCGGACCACATACTACTCCAAGCTTCGTTATCAAGTCTAAAAGCCAAGCATTATTTTGTTCAAGTCTCCCCTGCCATTTTTTACTTCTGGAATTCATTTATGCATGAGATTACCACTCTCTTCTCTTTATCAAGTTCCTGCTTAATCAGTAGCTCAGACCTTTCCATCACCACATATTTGATTTTATTCTATTACTGTTTCATTATAGTCAACAGATTGTACATTTTCCAGTGCAACCACCCTCACAGGCTCTTTTACCGTCACATCCCCCTGTGCGGCATCTGCAAAGGAAGTTTTCATAGCTTTGTGGTCCGTATTCAGCTCCTTAAACTTTTCTAAACAGTTAGATGTTTTTCTTTATCTGGACATTCCAAGTTGCAATCTCGTCTCTCTCAGAAGAGAGCAGTGACCTAACGTTTAATTCATTTAGGTTGTCATTCAACTGTTTGTAGTTTTCTACTTGTTTAGAAATTCTGGTTTCTATTCACTCATATCCCCTTCCAGCTTCTCTATTCATTTTTCTAGTTCTTGTCTCTCTTGCCCTTCTGCCTTATTTGCTTCCTCCAAAGATATTATTACCTCTCTAAGGGTTTTATTCTCTTTTATTTCTCTATCCATATTCCGAATTTTGTCATCCAGGTTAATTTCAAGGGTTTCAATGTTTTTTTTACTTTTTGCCACAGGCTTCTAAGAGCTACTCCTCCTCCTACAACCCCTGAAGATTCTCTACTACCGCTCTCCCAACCATTGGATGGGGGGGGGTTAGGAATAGAAATGGTTTCATATTGATGTTCTTTCTTCACAGAATATAGAAAAAAAATAGTGAGAGAAAAGTTCTATTTAGCTGCACACAGAAATACTCTATCTTCATATGAGTACTAATTTAGTTACTTAGTTCATCTCTTTTCTGGTAACACACATCCTAACTTATAATTTGACTTTGGTAATTAGAAAAGAAATACAAAACAAAAGCCCACATGAAGGAAAACTCGAATATGCAGCCGAGGAGACACCCATATGATGCATTGACACCTTAACTTCTAAACCGGCCACTTCAGAAGAAAAAAGATTAATCAATTTTTAACCTAGGTATGTTTTCACAGGATCAGAATTTAAATCTAACTCAATTGAAACAAAATAAATTTAATAAAGGAAAACAGAGCAAAATGAAAAATATAAGATAACTGTGCTACTTGGTACCTTAAGTCAGCACTGTTGACAGGTGTATTTTTTGTATTTATTTATTTATTTACTCATTTATTTCATATAACAAACTGACTATCAAGTAAATCTATATGGGAAGGATATTGATTTTAACAAGATATAGAACCAAAGGATCAGGTAATAAGGCTGTAAGAGCTCTCCCCAATTTACACAAAAATTAGGTAATGTTATGTAATTACCTAATTGTAATTACCTAATTGTGCTCACGGGAAAGAGCTCCAAGCTCATAACTTCCCGTCTCTTGTTTGGTTCTTTTTTGTCCTTAGTGATACTTTTCATACTTGTCCTTAAAACTGTGTATGTGTGATTACCTAATTGTGATTACCTAATTGTGTTTACGGGAAAGAGCCAAAAGCTCGTATCTTCCCGTCTCCTCATCGGTTCCATTTTAGACTTAGTCATACTTACCATACCTGTCCTTAAAACTATGGATTGAGATAGCATTAATTACCTCCTCGCTTAGTGAATTCCAATTATCAACTACTCTTACACTGAAAAAGTATTTCCTTACATCCTGCAAAGAAGTTTTCTTACGAAGCTTCAAACTATGACCTCTAGTTCTAGAGCCAGCCATATCAAAATATCGATCCCTATCCACGCTATCATAACCATGAAGGAATTTAAAGACTGTCACCATATCCCCCCTCACTCTTCTAGCTTCGAGTGATGGTAAGTCTAATACCCTCAGCCTCTCATCATAACTGAGATTGCGTATTTCTGGCACCAGTTTCGTGGCATGTCTTTGAACTTTTTCAAGCTTAGCTATGTGCTTTTTCAAGTGCGGATTCCAAAAGGGGGCTGCATATACGAGTTTTGGCCTCACATAGGTTACATAAATATTTCTGAACATTTCCTTGTCCATGTGCCTGAAGGCTACCCTTACATTTGATAAGAATGCATATGCTGCCCTTACTATGCCATTTATATGTATTTCTGGAGACAAATCTGCCAGTATGTTTACTCCTAGATCTCTCTCATTTTCTGTCTCTTGAAGTTGTACTCCGGCCACCGAGTAGTCAAGCTTGGGCCTTCTTGCACTTGTACCCATTCTCATTACCTTACATTTTGAAGTATTGAATTTCATTAGCCACTTTTCTGACCACTCATGCAGATTATTTAGATCCTCCTGAAGTTCTCTACCATTGTTCTCGTTTCCTACTTTCTTCACAATCTTTGCATCATCTGCAAACATATTCATGAATGAATTTACAGACTCTGGTAGGTCATTTACATATACAAGGAACAAAAGTGGCTCTAAAACTGAACCCTGTGGAACTCCACTACTAACTCTTCTCCATTCAGACACTGAATGTCTTACTCTAACCCTCTGTTCCCTTCCTTCTAAGTAAGTTTTTATCCATTCCAAAACATTTCCACCTATTCTAGCCATTGATTGCAGCTTCCTAATAAGTCTCCCATGTGGAACAGTGTCAAACACTTTCTGGAAGTCTAGGAATATGCAATCTGCCCAGCCCTCTCTTTCCTGTAAGATTTGGCTTACCTCATCATAAAATTCTAATAAGTTTGTTATTGTTGATCTACCTTCTCTGAAGCCATGTTGCCTCACTGACAAAAAGTTGAAGGATTCTAAGTGAAGAGAGATATGTTTCCTTAGTAGTTTCTCCATAACTTTGCAAACTAAGCTGGTCAAGGAAACTGGTCTATAGTTCAGAGCCGTATCCCTCCTTCCCTTTTTGAAGATAGGTATCACATTTGCTTGTTTCCAGCATCTTGGAATCTCCCCCGACTCCAGTGACTCCTTAAATATGATACTTAGTGCCACTGATATTGTGTTTGCGCATTTTTTAAGCACATGAGGGAATATGTCATCAGGACCTGTAGCTTTATGAACATCTAAATCCATCAGCGCTTTGCATACCTCTGTGGCTGTAAGGTTGATGTTCTCTAATACTGGCCCTTGAGCTTCTATCAATGCAATCTGAGGGGGTGGGGTATTTTCTACTGTAAATACTGACTGAAACTCCTTGTTCAATTCTTTGCAGATCTCTTCATCCGTCTCAGTGATGCTTCCATCCACTCTCTTTAGCCTTAAAACCTGTTCTTTTACCTTCAGTTTTCCTCTGTTAAAGCTGTGGAAGAGCTTGGGATTTTCTTTAGCCTTCCTGGTGATGTCCCTCTCATAGTCTCTCTCTGCCTCTCTCCTTTTACTTAGGTAGTCATTTCTTGCTCTTTTGTAGGTTTGCCAGGTATTTATGTTTTTTCTCCTCCTATACCTTTTCCAGCATTTGTCTCTCCACTCCTTAGCTCTTTTACACCCATTATCTAACCATTTCTCTCTGGCATGAATTACACCTACTTTGGTGACAGGTATGCAGCAATCTACTATCTTCCCATATTTCTCACAAAAGATGTCATACATTTCTTGTACAGATTTGTTGTAAAATAAGGTTCTCCAGTCAATAACTGCAAAAAGCTCATTCATTTTGATGTAATCTCCTTTCGGATAGTTCCTCCTCATGTCCTCAGTGCCTCTACTCTCAGGAAGAATATCTTCAATGATATACTCCATCAACAACACACAGTGGTCACTCTTTCCAATTGGTGGTTCATACTCAATATTTTCAATATCCAACACATTATCTGTGAACACTAGATCAAGTAGTGATGGCTCATCCCCACCCCTGGCCCTTGTTGGTTCCATTACATGTTGGTGTAGGAAATTCCCTTGTACGCAATCTAGGAATCTTGCCCCGAATGAGTGTGTATGTATGTGTGTGTGATTACCTAATTGTGATTACCTAATTGTGTTTACGGGAAAGAGCCTAAAACTCGTATATTCCCGTCTCCTGATCGGTTCCATTTTAGACTTAGTTATACTTATCATACCTGTCCTTAAAACTATGGATTGAGATAGCATTAACTACCTCCTCGCTTAGCGAATTCCAATTATCAACTACTCTTACACTGAAAAAGTATTTCCTTACATCCTGCAAACAAGTTTTCTTACGAAGCTTCAAACTATGACCTCTAGTTCTAGAGCCAGCCATATCAAAATATCGATCCCTATCCACTCTATCATAACCATGAAGGAATTTAAAGACTGTCACCATATCCCCCCCCTCACTCTTCTAGCTTCGAGTGATTGTAAGTCTAATTCCCTCAGCCTCTCATTATAACTGAGATTGCGTATTTCTGGCACCAGTTTCGTGGCATGTCTTTGAACTTTTTCAAGCTTAGCTATGTGCTTTTTCAAGTGCGGATTCCAAAAGGGGGCTGCATATTCGAGTTTTGGCCTTACATAGGTTACATAAATATTTCTGAACATTTCCTTGTCCATGTGCCTGAAGGCTACCCTTACATTTGATAAGAATGCATATGCTGCCCTTACTATGCCATTTATATGTATTTCTGGAGACAAATCTGCCAGTATATTTACTCCTAGATCTCTCATTTTCTGTCTCTTGAAGTTGTACTCCAGCCACCGAGTAGTCAAGCTTGGGCCTTCTTGCACTTGTACCCATTCTCATTACCTTACATTTTGAAGTATTGAATTTCATTAGCCACTTTTCTGACCACTCATGCAGATTATTTAGATCCTCCTGAAGTTCTCTACCATTGTTCTCGTTTCCTACTTTCTTCACAATCTTTGCATCATCTGCAAACATATTCATGAATGAATTTACAGACTCTGGTAGGTCATTTACATATACAAGGAACAAAAGTGGCCCTAAAACTGAACCCTGTGGAACTCCACTACTAACTCTTCTCCATTCAGACACTGAGCGTCTTACTCTAACCTTCTGTTCCCTTCCTTCTAAGTAAGTTTTTATCCATTCCAAAACATTTCCACCTATTCTAGCCATTGATTGCAGCTTCCTAATAAGTCTCCCATGTGGAACAGTGTCAAACACTTTCTGGAAGTCTAGGAATATGCAATCTGCCCAGCCCTCTCTTTCCTGTAAGATTTGGCTTACCTCATCATAAAATTCTAATAAGTTTGTTACTGTTGATCTACCTTCTCTGAAGCCATGTTGCCTCACTGACAAAAAGTTGAAGGATTCCAAGTGAAGAGAGATATGTTTCCTTAATAGTTTCTCCATAACTTTGCAAACTATGCTGGTCAAGGAAACTGGTCTATAGTTCAGAGCCATATCCCTCCTTCCCTTTTTGAAGATAGGTATCACATTTGCTTGTTTCCAGCATCTTGGAATCTCCCCCGACTCCAGTGACTCCTTAAATATGATACTTAGTGCCACTGATATTGTGTTTGCGCATTTTCTAAGCACATGAGGGGATAGGATATGTCATCAGGACCTGTAGCTTTATGAACATCTAAATCCATCAGCGCTTTGCATACCTCTGTGGCTGTAAGGTTGATGTTCTCTAATACCGGCCCTTGAGCTTCTATCACTGCAATCTGAGGGGGTGGGGTATTTTCTACTGTAAATACTGACTGAAACTCCTTGTTCAATTCTTTGCAAATCTCTTCATCCGTCTCAGTGATGCTTCCATCCGCTCTCTTTAGCCTTAAAACCTGTTCTTTTACATTCAGTTTTTCTCTGATAAAGCTGTGGAAAAGCTTGGGATTTTCTTTAGCCTTCCTGGTGATGTCCCTCTCATAGTCTCTCTCTGCCTCTCTCCTTTTACTTAGGTAGTCATTTCTTGCTCTTTTGTAGGTTTGCCAGGCATTTATGTTTTTTCTCCTCCTATACCTTTTCCAGCATTTGTCTCTCCACTCCTTAGCTCTTTTACACCCATTATCGAACCATTTCTCTGTGGCATGAATTACACCTACTTTGGTGACAGGTATGCAGCAATCTACTATCTTCCCATATTTCTCACAAAAGATGTCATACATCTCTTGTACAGATTTGTTGTAAAATAAGGTTCTCCAGTCAATAACTGCAAAAAGCTCATTCATTTTGATGTAATCTCCTTTCGGGTAGTTCCTCCTCATGTCCTCAGTGCCTCTACTCTCAGGAAGAATATCTTCAATGATATACTCCATCAACAACACACAGTGGTCACTCTTTCCAATTGGTGGTTCATACTCAATATTTTCAATATCCAACACATTATCTGTGAACACTAGATCAAGTAGTGATGGCTCATCCCCACCCCTGGCCCTTGTTGGTTCCATTACATGTTGGTGTAGGAAATTCCCTTGTACGCAATCTAGGAATCTTGCCCCGAATGAGTCCTCACCACTGTGTGGGTCAAGATTTATCCAATCTATCTCTTTATGATTAAAGTCTCCCATAATCAAAATCTTACATTTTTTTCCCGTGCCATGTTAACAACTGAGTTTATGACTTCAATAGTACCTATATGACTTTCCTCATAAACTTCAAGCCTATTTTGGTTCCTTGGAGGGTTGTATACAACAGTTATTATAATGCTCTCTGACCCAGTATTTATGCGAGCAACAAGAAATTCCTTGAACTCACTTTCTATAGCCAAGTTTATTTCTTCAACTTGAATCCTTTCACTTATGAGCAGTGCTATCCCTCCACCAGTCCTCTCAGATCTTTCAACCTTTAGTATTCTGAAGCCCTTAGGAAAAACTGTGACACTGTTTATGTCCTCACTCAACTTAGTCTCTGTAATTGCTACTATATCTGCCTTACTGTTGTGAATCCTATCTTTTAATTCTACTGCCTTACCAGCTAATCCATCAGCATTTGTGTATAACAATCTTAATGAGGCCCCATCCCCTGATCTTCTGTCATTATCTTCTTTATCTCCCCTTTGTCTGGAAGAACTCTGTAACGAAAATTTTTCTTCTATTCTTCATTTCTTTCATCATTTAACCTTCTTGCCTCTTGCAACAAGTTTTTGATCTTTCCCATCTCTTCCTGTGTTCTGTATCGTCTAATGAACACTTCTTTGAATTCTTAAAGGTCTTTTAGACTTTTTTTTCTCAACAATATTTCCCTACATGTTTCCCCTCTCTCAAAGGTTGCTTTTGTTGGTCTCGGCTTTCCTTCCCTCGAATATTTACCTAGTTGGTGTATGTTTACAATATCCTCAGGACCACAAACTACTCCAAGCTTTCTTATCAAGTCTACAACCCTAGCTTTATTTTCTTCAAGTCTCCCCTGCCATGTTGGCTCCTGGGATTCACTTATGCCTGAGATTACCACTGTCTTCTCCTTATCAAGTGCCTGTCTGATGAGTGGGTTTGCCCTTTCCATCACAACGTCTTTCATTTTTTCGATTACTGTCTCTTTATAGTCAACTGTTTGTATGTTTTCCAGTGCCACCACCTTTACAGCCTCTTTTACTGCCACATTCCCCTTTAGTGCATCAGCAAAGGAAGTTTTCATGGCATCATTTTCCATATTCAGCTCCTGGAACTCTTTTCTGAACTGTTCAATGTTTTCCTTAATCTGGACATTCCAAGCAGCAATCTCGTCTCTCTCAGAAGAGAGCAGTGAACTAACATCTAATTCCTTTAGGTTGTCATTCAGCTGTTTGTTTTTATCTTCTTGTTTAGAAAGTCTAGATTCTAGTTGACTGTTTTCCCCTTCCAGCTTCTTTATTCTTTTTTCTAGTTCCTTTCTCTCCTGTCCTTGTGCTTTATTTGCTTCCTCCAAAGATCTTATTTGCTCTCTGAGTGTTTCATTCACTTTCATTTCTCCATCCATATTCCGAATTTTATCATCAAGGCTTATAACCATTGCCTCTAAATTCTTGATTTTCTGTTTAAGTCCCCTAATGGCTACCCCTCCTACCAACCCATGGATGGGAGAGGTTTGGGACAGAGATGGCGTCATTTTTATGTTATCCCTCTGTGTGTGTGTGTGTGCATGTGTGTGTAATAAAAATCGATGCCAGAGACACAATAAAATAAAACTGGAATGAAGTTTTCCATTTTAATTTACAAACCAATTATTACAGTGCATTCGCCCACTACCTGTGATCATCTTCAGTGCCAGTACCTATTTACAAAAATACACTTATATCAACAACAGTTCAAGTAACAAAGAGCAATCATGATAAAACAGTAGAAGCAAAATTAAAGTTTCTAATAATTAAAAATTAAATTAAAATATAACATCAAAAATAAATAACAACTATTAACATTTAACATTCTAAATTAGAAAGTTCGAGAAAAATACATTAATTCTTTGTGTGAACCACATATATTCTTTTATGACTGACAACAAGACAGGCAAGAACACTGCACTCATCAATAAACATTAAGATGAAGGAAAAGAAAAAGGTTAAGGACAAGGCAGAGATGAGGTAATAATACACAAATGAAAAGGACAGACTGAAGAATAATCAGAGTACTGAGGACCTTGAGATCTGGCAGGATTAGGCCCTGAGATGATGATAGATCCACATTTTGAAGGAAGATAGGTTATAAGAATTAGGAAAGACAGAAGGAGGAAGAGAGCGCCAGAGTTTTGGGATAGATGAAAAGAAACAGTTGCTGCATCGACCATTCTGCAAGCCACAAATCTCCACACAGTATCTGTGAGACGAGGCTGATTGGCGAGTGTTACAGGTCCTCGGCAGTGAGAGAGTGATGCAACTCAGCAACTCCTCACAACAGCGATGGAAGTAGTAGGGATGCAAAAGAGAAAGGGATGATATCTTACAGCTCAGAGAAAGAGAATCCAGATTAGAAGTAAGAGAAGGGTCATTAATGAGTCTGACTGCCTTAGATTCAACCCTCTCAAGGAGATAAGTATAAGAAGAAGCACCCTAGATGTGCGAGCAGTGTTCTAAGCAGGGGGGGATAAGACCTTTATAGATTTTAAGTAACTGTAAGCAGTTAAAGTAATACAAAAACGAAACAAAAACACCAGTTTTTTGGATGCCGATTTAGAAAATTGGATTATGTAATTCCTCCAAGACAAGTTAGAGGCTATATAGATTCCCAATATGTTGGTAGAATTAAGAGCATATATTTCGTTAGTTTCAAAGACAATAGGGATGTCAGGAGGAGAAGATAATGATACAACCAGAAACTGTCATGGAGGCATTAAATTTAACTAAATTTAGGGTGCCCCACTCTGATACCCTCTGCAAATTGGAGTTAAGAGTAGAAGAAAAAGTAATATGTGACTGCTTACGAGTAGCAGATGAGAGCTGTGAAGAGGAAAAATGAAGGGTAGAATCGTCGGCAAAGGCGTGAAGAAGAGAGGAAGAGAGGAAGATGGGGGCTGAGGAATATCATTGATGAATAGAAGGAATAGTATTGGATGTAACATCCTATCTCTGTGCTTCCTTATTCCTGATGGCTGAGAACTACTTACTGGATTGTTAGTTCGTACTTAGAGTCCACAGTGTTTCATATATCGTGAAACAAGATCCTAACGGTGTTGCCCACATAGAATACACAACATTGCCACAACAATGCTGATATACAACTGAGGCCTCCAGTTCAGAAAGTAATTTATCTTTTGTTCTAAATAATAAGCCTACTCTATTAATTGGTATAAACGATATACTTACATCTAATTTGGTTTAGACCAATTAAAAGAATAGTCTCATTTTTTAGAACAAAATATAAATTACTTCCTGGACTGGAGTCCTCAGTTGTATATCAGCATTGTTGTGGGAACTGTAGTGTCACCCATGTGGGCAAAACCGTTAGGCATTTTGCTTCATGATATTTAGAGCACTGCAGACTCTCAGTATGAACTAAGAATCAAGCAAGTAGTCCTCAACCATCAGAAATAAATAAGAAAGCACAGAGATAGCACGAAAATTTGAAAATTTGAAAGTTATTAGAAGATTAAATAATAATTTAGAATTAAAATATATATGAAGCAATGACCATAAAACAGCATAAACCTAAGCATATATGGTTCACACAAAGAATTAATGTATTTATTCTTGAATTTTCTATTTTTAATTTTTAGTATAAATAGTTGTTATTTATTTTTGTTGTTGTTACAGCTTTTATTTAGTTTTTATTTTTAGTAACTATTTAATTTTGCTCCCATTGTTTTGTCATTATCACTCCTTGTTATTTGAATTGTTGTTGCTTTACTTTGCTTGGAGAGGATAGGATAGGTGGGGGAAGAATAGTGACGGCATCGAGTGAACTCTCTTAGCCCTATTCAGGGTGTCATCACTGGGGAGAGGGGGGTAAAGGAAGGGAAGGATTGGGGGGATAAGCACGAAATTTAAGGAAGTAAGAGATGAATAGAGAGGGGCAAACCCTCGTGCTAAGGATGAATTGTTGTTTGTAAATAGGTATTTGCATTGAAGATGATCACAGGCAATGGTCGAATGCACTATCACAACCGGTTTATAAATTAGAATGGAAAAATTCAATCCAGTTTCGTTTTTTTGTGTTCCTGGCATCGATTTATTACACATACAAATACGTCATTGACATCTGCTTTTATATATATATATATATATATATATATATATATATATATATATATAATATATATATATATATATATATATATATATATATATATATGATTCATATTTTACCCCCGACCGGGACTTGAACATAAGACATAATTACTGTGCCAAGGTGCTATCAACTACACCACTGAAGGTCTAAACGAGATGCAAACCTTACAGCTTAACTGCTATACTAGGAATGAATGCATTCTATCTGAATGCCATTTTGTTTAGCCTATTTGTTTGTCTAAATATGCATATAGATGAAAATACAGATGTTCTATACTACTGCTACTACTACTACTGCTGTTTCTACTACTACTACTACTACTACTACTACTACTACTACTACTACTACTACTACTAATAATAATAATAATAATAATAATAATAATAATAATAATAATAATAATAATAATAATAATAATAATAATAATAATATTAATACAAACAATAAAAATAATAATAATAATAATAATAATAATAATAATAATAATAATAATAATAATAATAATAATAATAATAATAATAGTAATAATAATAATAATCATAATAATAATGGAAGTGTTGTTTTAATTTTATTTAAGCCCAATGCATCTTAAATATGGTGTCCAAGTTTGATGCAAAATGCCTGATACTCTAGTCACTGAGACTGCTAAGTTATCGATACTACAACACAATGGTCACCACGTCCAGCTCCTTTTATCCCCAGAATGGCACTGGGGAAGTGACGCTATTCGATCCACCTTATGAGCCGAAAACGATATCTTTTGGATTAGAATTATATTTGTTACCAGGAATATTCAGTTTATCAAAGAAAGGTGAAAACAAACACACACACACGCACATCGCGCGTTCAGTGACACACGGAACTGCTCCTCTTAAATTTTTTAATTGTTTCGAGTGACTAAGTGCTTAGTGGAAAACTTTACCATAATTTCCCTAAATCTGAAATCCTGCAGAGTATTGTGAGTACAAAACTTATATTTGTTGTATGACGAGACTGTCCAAAATATTAAAGGAAAAAAAATTGAGAACATTTTTCGTGAGGGGAGAGAGAAGCTGCCGTCCAGTTCTGCCTTGAAGGAAATTTAGAAGAGTTGCCAGAGGTGAAGCCATCACATCACATTACCTAA
>JAXCGZ010015136.1:0-117500 GCA_037179515.1 Halocaridina rubra
ATCTTAAAAAAACCCCCCACAATGTCTGCTCGTGCTTTCGTTTTCCTATTATTAACAGTGTGTCGTTTCTGTTTCTGCAATTGCAGTGTCCTCTATTCTACTCTGCCTGTGTGACAGAGGTGATCCTCGAGTTGAGGCCAAAGTCTTGGCATCCATCTGTGGTGCTGGGAATTGATATCATGCTCACCACCTCCAGGATTCGAGGCAGCATTCCATAAATTTAAAATTTGTTCCAGCTCCAAAAATTAAGTAAATTTTCTTAATGTGTCATTGCATTTCCAAAATTAAAAGAAAGTTGAATTCTGAGTTTCATTTACCTGAGTAGTGGTATACAGGTTGGGTGTTCAAGTACAGTAATATCTGTCCTGTCTGTTTGTGAGCTCTTAACGGAGTTCAATATTTTGAGTCCCCTTAGTAAAACAGAAACCTAACAACCTCTCCATACCCACAATTACTGACAATAATGTTGGGCAGTCCGTGAGCAGCAAATCATGGTACTGCCTTATTTTCACTCAACAATCCTAACAGAGGTTTGTGATCCATGAAAATGGCGAAATTCCTTCCTAATAAATACTTGTTAAATTTGCATACAGACCATACAATTGCCAGGGCTTCATTTTCTACCAGGGGATAATTTTTCTCAGCGTTTGACAAAGTCCTAGATGAAAATTAAATAGGTTTCAAAAATTCAGTAACATCCTCTTGCTCTAAAACTGCTCCAATATTATATGAATTTGCATCACATGTCAAAACCAAAGGTTTACTAGGCTCATAATGAACTAATAAATTGTTTGATTTCAGTAATTCTTTAGCCTGTAAAAAAGCTGCATTTTCCTTACCACTACAAATTCATTTTGTAGATTCTTATTCCAGTGCATACAATGGAGCCATAATCTTGGACACATTTGGTAGAATTCTGTGGTAAAATGTGCGTAATTCCTGCCTATTTTGGGGAACTGGTATATTCAGTATAGCTGTCACCTTCTCAGCAGATGGATTAATACCTTGAGCAGATAAAATATAACCTAGATAATTAACCGTAGGTACAAAAAAGTCGCACTTCTCTCTTTTCAATTTCAAACCACACTTTTGTAATTTACTCAATACTTTTTCAAGATTCAAAAAATGTTCCTCAACTGTGGGAGCTATAATCAATATGTCATCTAAGTACACAGCAACATATGGAATACCTTTGAAAATGTTCTCCATCACTCTCTGGAAAATACCTACAGCACTACTGTATTCAAACCAGTAAATACATAAAAACCTTTGTGGGTATCTATTACCATATACCTTTGAGATTCCTCACTGAGTTCCAGTTAATGGTATGCATGGCTTAAATGAAGTCTAGTAAAGTACTCTCTTTTTCCAAACATGGCAAAAATATCCTCAGAGGTTGGCAATGGATGCCTTTCAAGTTCACAGACAGGGCTAAAGGTTTCTTTAAAATCAGTACATATCCTAACATTTTTGCAATCACTCTTCAATACATTTGCCATTGGACTGACCCATTCTGAAAAAAGTTATTGGATTAAGTATACCTAACTTTTCAAGTCTCCCCAGCTCTTCATCAACCATTGGACGTAAATGATAGTGTACTGGCCTAACAGGCTTGTGGACAGGAACAGCTCCTGCTTTCACATTAACTGACACCTTGAAATCCTTTAAACAACCTACACCAGGTTCAAATACCTCTCCATATTTTAGCTAAAAGTTCATCTATTTCCCCTTTCTTAGGACCATCAACTGCATTTACATTAGCATTATTAAAAATTGATTCTCAATTTAAATTAATTTCTTGCATCCAGTTTCTACCCAATAAAGAAGCTCGATCACCTTTATTTACTGCAATTAGCCAAATATCCAGGAGAATTACATCTAAAACACCTTCTTATTACACTAACATCACTCAGGGAATTATTGGGCATTGAAACATCTCTCCCCTGTTGAACAGATCATCCTCAGTGACAAAAGTTTTTAACAGCAACTGGCTTACCTGAATAAAACACATTACCATTTTTATACCTATTAAACTTATGAACAGCTGTGCTACTACTATCAGCTGAAAACTGTGCATTTGCAAACATAGTAGCATTAGATTCATTCGATTCAGCATCCTCATCAATTTTCACAGCTTCCGGAAAAGTTAATTTTAATCCTGCAGATGCTTCCAAAATTTTGTTAGCTACACACCGAGACATTATGCCTGCAATTAGCTGGTCCACTAACATTTGATCTAACATCTTCCCAAATTCACATTATCGAGCAGAGTGCTAGAGACAAACATAAAAATCCTGCAAAGATTCCCCCTACTTCCTCATAACATGCCTGAACTTCTTCCGTTCCACTTGTGAGTTTTTCGTACCTCCAATATGTTTTAGTAGACTAGCGATCACCTCTGTATAGGTTAACGCTGACGGAACTTTCGGCGATAGTAAATCTTTCAGTACTTGATATTGTTTATTTTTTTTTATGTGTGACACCGTGACAGGCAGAAACTGCTCTCATTAATAAAGGCCCGGGCATGAGAAAATATCAAGATGAGGGGAAAGAAAAAGGTTAAGGACAAGGCAGAGATGAGGTAATGTCACACAAAGGAAAACGACAGACAGAAAAAACAGCTGAAGTGCAGAGGACCCATAGATATGGAGGACTAGGCCCTGAGATGACGATAGATCTGCTTTTTGAAGGATGAAAGGTCATAAGAATTGGGAGAGACAGAAGGAGGAAGAGAGTTCTAGAGTCTGGAGGTAGATGGGAAGAAGCAGTCGCTGCACCGACCAATCCGCAAGCTACAAATCTCCACACAGTACCTATGAGATGAGGCCGCTTGGCGAGTGTTACACGGCCTCGGCAGTGGAGGAGGGATTCAACTCGCCAACTCATCAGAGCAGCGATGGAAGTAGTAGCGATAGAAAATAGAAAGGGAAGATGCCTTACGGCGAAGAGAGAGAGAATCTAGATTAGAAGTAAGAGAAGGATCATTAATGAGTCTGACTGCTTTAGATTCAACCCTATCAAGAAGATAAGTATTAGAAGAAGCACCCCAGATGTGTGAGCAGTATTCTAAGCAGGGACGGATAAGACCTTTATAATTTTTAATAACTGTAAAGAGGAAAAATAATGATGAAAACAAAACAAAACCCCCAATTTTTTGGATGAAGATTTAGAAATTTGGATTATGTGATTTTTCCAAGGCAAGTTAGAGTCTATATGGATTCCTAATATGTTGATAAAATTAAGAGGGTAAATTTCGTTAGTTATGAAGACAATAGGGTTATCAGGAGGAGAAGAAGATAAAGAGATAGCCAAAAACTGTGTCTTGGAGGCATTGAATTTAACTAAATTTTAAGTGCCCCACTCAGATGCTCTCTGCAAATCGGAGTTGAGAGTAGAAGAAAGAGTGATACGAGACTGATTACGTATCAGATAAAGGTTGTGAAGAAAAGGCAGAGGAAAAGTGAGGGGTAGAATCATCAGCAAAGGCATGAAGAAGAGAGGAAGATGGGGTTTGTAGAAAATCATAGATGAAGAGAAGGAACAGAGTAGATGAAAGAAAGAGCCATGAGGAACACCACTGGTAACAGGGAAAGGGCTAGATGTCGCACCATCAACAACTACAAATATAAAATGGTCAGTAAGAAAACTGGAAATCAGAGAACAGAAAGAAGGGGTAAAACAATAGGCAGGGAGTTTGGCCAACAGAGCCTTGTGCCAGACTCTGTCAAAAGCCTTAGAGATATCAAGGGCGACAGCAAATAATTCCCCATGGTTCCTCAGAGAAGATGACCATACATGAGTAAGATAGGACAGGAGATCACCAGTGGATCTTGCCTTGCGGAAGCTGTACTGGTGATTGGAGATAAGTGAGTTCGATACAAGGCACTTCAAGAAGTGAGCATTGAGCAAAGTTTCAAAAACTTTAGCAATAGAGGAGGTTAGGACAATAGGTCAGTAGTTTGAAGGAATAGAGCGATCACCCTTCTTAGGAACAGGTTGAACTAGAGCATGCTTCCATGATGAAGGATAGATACTGTATGACAGAATGAGGCAAAAAAGACGGCAAAGCACAGGAGCCAGTTCATCTGCAAACTCCTTAAGGAACCATGCAGGGATACCATCGGGACAAGATGCCTTGTTCCTATTTGGCTAGCAAAGAACCTTATGAACTTTGTGTGAAGAAAGGATGAGGGAGGGCATAGGGTTAAAGAGGGGGTAAAGGTTGCAGAACTGGTGCACTGGAATCGTTTATAGAAGAGTTGGCAGAAAAATGAGAGCCAAAGAGAGTAGTTTTGCCAGTGGGAGAGCAAGCTATAGAACCATCAGAAGGAATGAGAGGGGAAAAGCTTGAGTTACAGAAGTTATTGGAGAGGTTTTTGGCTAAGGACCAGAAGCATTTGTCAGTGGGAGAGGAATTAAGGTCATCAACTTTCCTTCTTATAAAGGAAGCCTTAGACCTTCAAATCTGAGCAGTACAGCAATTCCTAGCTACAATAAAAGCAAAGTGAGTTACATCGGAAAAAGAAGCTTGGTAAGATAGGTGTGCCCGATTCCTGGCCTGGATAGCCATGGAGCAGGCACGGTCAAACCAAGGTTTAAAGGGAGAGAAAGATTTTGTAGAAGAGTGGATGTACTCCTATATTCCCGTGGTCATGATCTCGGCAACTTTTAGAGCTACCTGATCAGGGTTGCGGGACCGAAAGCAGTAGTCATCCCATGGGAAGTCAAAGAGAAAGTTACGCAAATTTTCATGTTGGGTACGCTCAAAGTGCTAAAGACGGTGCTGAGTAGGAGGGATTGGTGGAGGAGGAACGAAAATGGAAAAGACTGAGATCATAGAGTGGTCAGATTTACCAAGAGGGGAAAGCACAAAATAAGAGTAGTTTGAAGGATTAAAACTAATAAATAGGTCAAGAGTATTTGCTGCATGTTCGTGACGATCAGGAACATGAGTAACAGAGAAAGCAAGGGCCTCACTTCCTCCCACATCAGTGTGAGAGGAATGAAGCCACTCACTATGGTGTACATTGAAGTCTCCAATGTAGAGAACCTCGGCATGTGGGTGAGAAGATAGCAAGGACTCATGGCACAAGAATAGACATTCAAAGAAAGACACAAACTCGGTGGAGTTTGGAGAACAGTAGCAGAAGCAAAGGAAGATAGTGGTAGTGGAGAGATAGACTTTTAGCCAGAGAACATCAAAGTCGGGAGATTCAAGGCAAATGAGCCTCGCAGTAGGAGTGTTAATGTTGCAGTAGGCACAGACCCTTTGGAACGAAAACGAGTATGCAGATAATAGTGAGAGATTTGAAATGGGTCAGTGGAAGCATATATAGACAGCGAGGTTTCAGATAGGAGGAGGAGGTTAGGGAAGAAAGTACCCAAGTTATTACCTAAATGTGATTACCTAATTGTGCTTACGGGAAAGAGCCCAAAGCTCGTATCTTCCCGTCTCCTGATCGGTTCCATTTTGTACTTAGTGATACTTATCATACCTGTCCTTAAAACTATGGATTGAGATAGTATTAACTACATCCTCACTTAGGGAATTCCAATTATCAACTACTCTTACACTGAAAAAGTATTTCCTTACATCCTGCAAAGAAGTTTTCTTACGAAGCTTCAAACTATGACCTCTAGTTCTAGAGCCTGCCATATCAAAATATCGATCCCTATCCACTCTATCAAAACCATGAAGGAATTTAAGGACTGTCACCATATCCCCCCTCAGTCTTATAGCTTCGAGTGATGGTAAGTCTAATTTCCTCAGCCTCTCATCATAACTGAGATTACGTATTTCTGGCACCAGTTTCGTGGCATGTCTTAGAACTTTTTAAAGCTTAGCTATGTGCTTTTTCAAGTGCGGATTCCAAAAGAGGGCTGCATATTCGAGTTTTGGCCTCACATAGGTTACATAAATATTTATGAACTATTCCTTGTCCATGTGCCTGAAGGCTACCCTTACATTTGATATGAAGGCATATGCTGCCCTTAATATGCCATTTATATGTATTTCTGGAGACAAATCTGCCAGTATGTTTACTCCAAGGTCTCTCTCATTTTCTGTCTCTTGAAGTTGTACTCCAGCCACCGAGTAGTCAAGCTTGGGCCTTCTTGCTTCATAGTTTTAAGGACAGGTATGATAAGTATCACTAAGTATAAAATGGAACCGATCAGGAGACGGGAAGATACGAGCTTTGGGCTCTTTCCCGTAATCAAAATTAGGTAAGTACAATTAGGTAAGTAATTGTACCCATTCTCATTACCTTACATTTTGAAGTATTTCATTAGCCACTTTTGTGACCACTCATGCAGACTATTTAGATCCTCCTGAAGTTCTCTACCATTGTTTTCGTTTCCTACTTTCTTCACAATCTTTGCATCATCTGCAAACATATTCATGAATAAATGTACAGACTCTGGTAGGTCATTTACATATACAAGGAACAAAAGTGGCCCTAAAACTGAACCCTGTGGAACTCCACTACTAACTCTTCTACATTCAGACACTGAGTGTCTTACTCTAACCCTCTGTTCCCTTCCTTCTAAGTAAGTTTTTATCCATTCCAAAACATTTCCACCTATTCTAGCCATTGCTTGCAGCTTCCTAATAAGTCTCCCATGTGGAACAGTGTCAAACGCTTTCTGGAAGTCTAGGAATATGCAATCTGCCCAGCCCTCTCTCTCCTGTAAGATTCGACTTACCTCATCATAAAATTCTAATAAATTTGTTACTGTTGATTTACCTTCTCTGAAGCCATGTTGCTTCACTGACAAAAAGTTGAAGGATTCCAAGTGAAGAGAGATATGTTTCCTTAGTAGTTTCTTCATAACTTTGCAAACTATGCTGGTCAAGGAAACTGGTCTATAGTTCAGAGGCTTATCCCTCCTTCCCTCATTGTAAATAGGTATCACGTTTACTTGTTTCCAGCATCTTGGAATCTCCTCTGACTCCAGTGACTTTTTAAATATGATACTTAGTACCACTGATATTGAGTTTGCCCATTTCTTAAGTACATGAAGGGATATATCATCAGGACCTGTAGCTTTATGAACATCTAAATCCATCAGCGCTTTGCATACCTCTGTGGCTGTAAGGTTGATGTTCTCTAATACCAGCCCTGGAGCTTCTATCTCTGCAATCTGAGGGGGTGGGGTATTTTCTACTGTAAATACTGACTGAAACTCCTTGTTCAATTCTTTGCAGATCTCTTTATCCATCCCAGTGATGCTTCCATCCGCTCTCTTAAGCCTTAAAACTTGTTCTTTTACCTTCAGTTCTCCTCTGATAAAGCTGTGGAAAAGCTTGGGATTTCTTTTAGCCTTCCTGGTGATGTCCCTCTCATAGTCTCTCTCTGCCTCTCTTCTTTTACTTAGGTAATCATTTCCTGCTCTTTTGTATGTTTGCCAGGCATTTATGTTTTTTTCTCCTCCTGTACCTTTTCCAGCATTTGTCTCTCCACTCCTTAGCTCTTTTACACTCATTATCGAACCATTTCTCTCTGGCATGAATTATACTTACTTTGGTGACAGTTATGCAGCAATCTACTATCTTTCCATATTTCTCACAAAAGATTTCTTACATTCTTGTACAGATTTGTTGTAAAATAAGGTTCTCCAGTCAATAACTGCAAAAAGCTCATTCATTTTGATGTAATCTCCTTTCGAATAGTTCCTCCTCATGTCCTCAGTGCCTCTACTCTCAGGCAGAATAGCTTCAATGATATACTCCATCATCAACACACAGTAGTCACTCTTTCCAATTGGTGCTTCATAGTCAATATTTTCAATATCCAATACATTATCTGTGAATACTAGAATAAGTAGTGATGGCTCATCCCCACCCTTGGCCCTCGTTGGTTCCATTACATGTTGGTGTAGGAAATTCCCTTGTATGCAATCTAGGAATCTTGCCCGAATGAGTGATTACCTAATTGTGATTACTTAATTGTGTTTACGGGAAAGAGCTCAAAGCTCGTATCTTCCCGTCTCCTGATCGGTTCCATTTTAGACTTAGTGATAGTTATCATACCTGTCCTTAAAACTATGGATTGAGATAGCATTAACTACCTCCTCGCTTAGCGAATTCCAATTATCAACTACTCTTACACTGAAAAAGTATTTCCTTACATCCTGCAAAGAAGTTTTCTTACGAAGCTTCAAGCTATGACATCTAGTTCTAAAGCCAGCCATATCAAAATATCGATCCCTATCCACTCTATCATAACCATGAAGGAATTTAAAGACTGTCACCATATCCCCCCTCACTCTTCTAGCTTCGAGTGATGGTAAGTCTAATTCCCTCAGCCTCTCATCATAACTGAGATTGCGTATTTCTGGCACCAGTTTCGTGGCATGTCTTTGAACTTTTTCAAGCTTAGCTATGTGCTTTTTCAAGTGCGGATTCCAAAAGGGGGCTGCATATTCGAGTTTTGGCCTCACATAGGTTACATAAATATTTCTGAACATTTCCTTGTCCATGTGCCTGAAGGCTACCCTTACATTTGATGAGAATGCATATGCTGCCCTTACTATGCCATTTATATGTATTTCTGGAGACAAATCTGCCAGTATGTTTACTCCTAGATCTCTCTCATTTTCTGTCTCTTGAAGTTGTACTCCAGCCACCGAGTAGTCAAGCTTGGGCCTTCTTGCACTCGTAACCATTCTCATTACCTTACATTTTGAAGTATTGAATTTCATTAGCCACTTTTCTGACCACTCATGCAGATTATTTAGATCCTCCTGAAGTTCTCTACCATTGTTCTCGTTTTTTACTTTCTTCACAATCTTTGCATCATCTGCAAACATATTCATGAATGAATTTACAGACTCTGGTAGGTCATTTACATATACAAGGAACAAAAGTGGCCCTAAAACAGAACCCTGTGGAACACCACTACTAACTCTTCTCCATTCAGACACTGAGTGTCTTACTCTAACCCTCTGTTCCCTTCCTTCTAAGTAAGTTTTTATCCATTCCAAAACATTTCCACCTATTCTAGCCATTGATTGCAGCTTCCTAATAAGTCTCCCATGTGGAACAGTGTCAAACGCTTTCTGGAAGTCTAGGAATATGCAATCTGCCCAGCCCTCTCTTTCCTGTAAGATTTGGCTTACCTCATCATAAAATTCTAATAAGTTTGTTACTGTTGATCTACCTTTTCTGAAGCCATGTTGCCTCACTGACAAAAAGTTGAAGGATTGCAAGTGAAGAGAGATATGTTTCCTTAGTAGTTTCTCCATAACTTTGCAAACTATGCTGGTCAAGGAAACTGGTCCATAGTTCAGAGCCGTATCCCTCCTTCCCTTTTTGAAGATAGGTATCACATTTGCTTGTTTCCAGCATCTTGGAATCTCCCCCGACTCCAGTGACTCCTTAAATATGATACTTAGTGCCACTGATATTGTGTTTGCGCATTTTTTTAAGCACATTTTTTAAGCAGATGAGGGGATATGTCATCAGGACCTGTAGCTTTATGAACATCTAAATCCATCAGCGCTTTGCATACACCACTGTGTGGGTCAAGATTTATCCAATCTATCTCTTTATGATTAAAATCTCCCATAATCAAAATCCTACATTTTCTCTCCCATGCCATGTTAACAACTGAGTTTATGACTTCAATAGTACCTATATGACTTTCTTCATAATCTTCTAGCCTATTCTGGTTCCTTGGTGGGTTATATACAACAGTTATTATAATGCTCTCTGACCCAGTATTTATGTGAGCAACAAGAAATTCCTTGAACTCACTTTCTATAGCCAAGTTTATTTCTTCAACTTGAATTCTTTCGCTTATGAGCAGTGCTATCCCTCCACCAGTACTCTCAGATCTTTCAACCCTTAATATTCTGAAGCCCTTAGGAAAAACTGTGACACTGTTTATGTCCTCACTCAACTTAGTCTCTGTAATTGCTACTATATCTGCCTTACTGTTGTGAATCCTATCTTTTAATTCTACTGCCTTACCAGCTAATCCATCAGCATTTGTGTGATTACCTAATTGTGATTACCTAGTTGTGTTTACGGGAAAGAGCTCAAAGCTCGTATCTTCCTGTCTCCTGATCGGTTCCATTTTAGACTTAGTGATACTTATCATACCTGTCCTTAAAACTATGGATTGAGATAGCATTAACTACCTCCTCGCTTAGCGAATTCCAATTATCAACTACTCTTACACTGAAAATGTATTTCCTTACATCCTGCAAAGAAGTTTTCTTACGAAGCTTCAAACTATGACCTCTAGTTCTAGAGCCTGCCATATCAAAATATCGATCCCTATCCACTCTATCATAACCATGAAGGAATTTAAAGACTGTCACCATATCCCCCCTCACTCTTCTAGCTTCGAGTGATGGTAAGTCTAATTCCCTCAGCCTCTCATCATAACTGAGATTGCGTATTTCTGGCACCAGTTTCGTGGCATGTCTTTGAACTTTTTCAAGCTTAGCTATGTGCTTTTTCAAGTGCGGATTCCAAAAGGGGGCTGCATATTCGAGTTTTGGCCTCACATTGGTTACATAAATATTTCTGAACATTTCCTTGTCCATGTGCCTGAAGGCTACCCTTACATTTGATAAGAATGCATATGCTGCCCTTACTATGCCATTTATATGTATTTCTGGAGACAAATCTGCCAGTATGTTTACTCCTAGATGTCTCTCATTTTCTGTCTCTTGAAGTTGTACTCCAGCCACCGAGTAGTCAAGCTTGGGCCTTCTTGCACTTGTACCCATTCTCATTACCTTACATTTTGAAGTATTGAATTTCATTAGCCACTTTTCTGACCACTCATGCAGATTATTTAGATCCTCCTGAAGTTCTCTACCATTGTTCTTGTTTTTTACTTTCTTCACAATCTTTGCATCATCTGCAAACATATTCATGAATGAATTTACAGACTCTGGTAGGTCATTTACATATACAAGGAACAAAAGTGGCCCTAAAACTGAACCCTGTGGAACTCCACTACTAACTCTTCTCCATTCAGACACTGAGTGTCTTACTCTAACCCTCTGTTCCCTTCCTTCTAAGTAAGTTTTTATCCATTCCAAAACATTTCCACCTATTCTAGCCATTGATTGCAGCTTCCTAATAAGTCTCCCATGTGGAACAGTGTCAAACGCTTTCTGGAAGTCTAGGAATATGCAATCTGCTCAGCCCAGCCCTCTCTTTCCTGTAATGAGACCCCATCCTCTGATCTTCTGTCATTATCTTCTTTTTCTCCCCTTTGTCTGGAAGAACTCTGAAATGATTTTTTTTTCTCTTCTTCATTTCTTTCCTCATTTAACCTTCTTGCCTCTTCCAACAAGTTTTTGATCATTCCCATCTCTTCCTGTGTTCTGTATCGTCTAATGAACACTTCTTTGAATTCTTGAAGGTCTTTTAGACTTTTTTTCTCATCAATATTTCTCTACATGTTTCCCCTCTCTCAAAGGTTACTTTTGTTGGTCTCTGCTTTCCCTCGAATATATGCCTAGTTGGTAAATTTTTAGAATATCCTCAGGACCACAAACTACTCTAAGCTTTCTTATCAGGTCTACGATCCTAGCTTTATTTTCTTTGAGTCTCCCCTGCCATGTTGGTTCCTGGGATTCGCTTATGCCTGA
The DNA here is from genome assembly GCA_037179515.1 of Halocaridina rubra. Lineage (NCBI taxonomy): Eukaryota > Metazoa > Arthropoda > Malacostraca > Decapoda > Atyidae > Halocaridina > Halocaridina rubra. The sequence goes on from JAXCGZ010015136.1 coordinate 11,614, forward strand.
GATTACCACTGTCTTCTCTTTATCAAGTCTCTGTTTAATCAGTGGATTTGCCCTTTCCATCACAACGTCTTTCATTTCTTCGATTACTGTCTCTTTATAGTCAACGGTTTGTATGTTTTCCAGTGCCACCATCTTTACAGCCTCTTTTACTGCCACATTCCCCTTTAGTGCATCAGCAAAGGAAGTTTTCAAGGCATCATGTTCCATATTCAGTTCCTGAAATATTTTTCTAAACTGTTCAATGTTTTCCTTAATCTGGATATTCCAAGCTGCAATCTCACTTCTCTCAGAATAGAGCAGTGAACTAACATCTAATTCATTTAGGTTGTCTTTCAGCTGTTTGTTGTTATCATCTTGTTTAGAAATTCTGGTTTCTAGTTCACTCTTTTCCCCTCCCAGCTTCTTTATTCGTTTTTCTAGTTCTTTTCTCTCCTGCCCTTGTGCTTTATTTGCTTCCTCCAAAAATCTTATTTCCTCTCTGAGTGTTTCATTCTCTTTCATTTCTCTATCCATATTCCTAATTTTATCATCAAGGCTTATAACCATTGCCTCTAAATCCATGATTTTTTGTTTTAATCTCCTAATAGCTACCCCTCCTCCCAACCCATGGGTGAGGGAGATTTGGGACAGAGATGGCCTCATTTTTATGTTTTCCCTTTCACAGAATATAGAAAGAGGAAGAGAAAGAGAAAAAAGAGAGAAAAACTTTTATTTAAGCTTCACACAGAAATTTTATATCTTCGTATAAGTGTTATTTAGTGACTCGATTCATCTCTTTTCTGGTAACACACATCCTAACTTAAAAATTTGACTTTGGTAATTTGAGGGAAAAAAAAGAACAAAAAAATGCAAACAAAAACAAAAGTCAACTTGAAGGAATATTCGAATTTGTATTTGAAGAAACACCCACCTGTTTCTGCTATATATTCTTCTTAACTGATAAACTCACTTGCTAACCAAGGTATGTCATCACAAGATCAGACTTTACATTTAACTCAATATACAAGTGCAAGAAGGCCCAAGCTTGACTACTCGGTGGCTGGAGTACAACTTCAAGAGACAGAAAATGAGAGACATCTAGGAGTAAACATACTGGCAGATTTGTCTCCAGAAATACATATAAATGGCATAGTAAGGGCAGCATATGCATTCTTATTAAATGTAAGGGTAGCCTTCAGGCACATGGACAAGGAAATGTTCAGAAATATTTATGTAACCTATGTGAGGCCAAAACTCGAATATGCAGCCCCCTCTTGGAATCCGCACTTGAAAAAGCACATAGCTAAGCTTGAAAAAGTTCAAAGACATACCACGAAACTGGTGCCAGAAATACGCAATCTCAGTTATGATGAGAGGCTGAGGGAATTAGACTTACCATCACTCGAAGCTAGAAGAGTGAGGGGGGATATGGTGACAGTCTTTAAATTCCTTCATGGTTATGATAGAGTGGATAGGGATCGATATTTTGATATGGCTGGCTCTAGAACTAGAGGTCATAGTTTGAAGCTTCGTAAGAAAACTTCTTTGCAGGATGTAAGGAAATACTTTTTCAGTGTAAGAGTAGTTGATAATTGGAATTCGCTAAGCGAGGAGGTAGTTAATGCTATCTCAATCCATAGTTTTAAGGACAGGTATGATAAGTATCACTAAGTCTAAAATGGAACCGATCAGGAGACGGGAAGATACGAGCTTTGGGCTCTTTCCCGTAAACACAATTAGGTAATCACAATTAGATAATCACATACAAAATAAAAAAAATATAATAAAAGAGAAAGCTAAAAAAGAAAAAAATATAGTTCAGCCCACGAATGTTAGAATAGTGAAGATTGAAAGAAGCAGATCTACTGGGAGGTGCAAGATTATGGGCTGAACCATTACTACCACCAGGCGTGTCTGCCCTCAAGCCAATAGTGGAGTCAACATGATCCGCGGAGATTCTCCACACCCCTCTATGCCGGGTACTGGGGACCATTAGCTGTGGACCTTCCATAAATAATAAGAAATGAGGAAAAAAGAGAGAAAAAGAGACTGATGTGGGGATTGTTGTGACTTGTCAAATGTAATGGAATAGCAAGAGATGTGTAATGAATATGCCAGAATATTCAGTGTAGATGTAGGCATGAGGAAAGAACCGTCCTGAAGGAAGACTCAACATGGAACTGTCTGGACCAGTCCTAGTTGCATCTTAATACCTTCTGTCGTAGTCTTTCAATGGGCGGCTGGTGCCATAATAAGCATAATAAGCATAGGTACCTTCTCTTCATCTGCTACATCCTTCACTGTAAAATAACACTCAAGTCATTCATGAAAACTGGAGAAATCTTCCTCAATCTCACGAAAACTTGGGAACGCTGATCCAGCCCTCTCTCAGGTATGATTATATCTTGTTGCCACTAAATAATGTAATGTATTTGGGTACTTAGTGAAGATTCATTATGAAAAGAGTTCTTTGGATCACTGCAGCAATGGAAACACCTATAAATAAGTGTTAGGTAGAAGTACTGCAGCACAGCAGCAGGACAAGTAAACATCTTGTAAGGGCTCAACAATAAAGTATATTCTCTGCTCTAGTCTACAGTACACCATTAATACATAGGTGGTGCAGAGTGCATGAACATCTAGCTACACACAAATGACATACTTAAATACTTAGATATATTACACTTTCAGCCAAGGATTCAGCTTGTCTGCATTCTGTAAATATTGGAAAGGATGGTGGTCTATTCTCAGTGTAAAATGTTGGCCATACAGATAGACTTCAAATTTCTTTATGGCCCAGTATGCGTCCAGAGCTTACTTCTCCATTAACGGAGTATTTCTGCTCTGCAGGACAAAGCCTGCATCTTACATACTGCACTGGAGCTATATCTGCTGAGTTGCCAAACCGGGCTTGCATGAGCACAGTGCCCAGGCCTTCGTCTGAGGCGTTGGTCTGCTAGATAAAGGGAAAATTGGGATTTACCAGCTGTAATACTGGTTCACCCGCCAATGCATCTTGGAGCTTGAAAAATGCTTTCCTTGCCTCGTCTGTCCATTGAACAGGGGAAGTCTTGTCTTGCTTTGAGGGGGTCATTTGCTGCAAAGGGGCAGCAATAGTAATTGTGGGATTGGAGAGTTGTTAAGTTTCTGTGTTACTAAGGGGATTCAAAGTAATGAACTCGGTTAAGAGCTCACAAACAGACAGGACAGATATTTGTACTTGAACACCCCACCCGTTTACCACTACCCGGTTAAATGAAACTCAGAATTCAGCTTTCTTTTAATTTTGGATATGCAATGGCAGTAAAAGAATTGAATTAATTTTTTCAATAAAATTTTATGAAATGCTGCCTCGTGGTGAGCATGATTTTGTTTCCCGGCACCACAGATGTAAGCCAAGACTTCGGCCTCAACTTGACGATTACCTCTGTCACACAGGCAGAGTAGAATAGAGGATACTGCAATTGCAGAAACAGAAATGACACACCGTTAATAATGGAAAACTGAAAGCATGAGCACACATATAATGAGTTTCTGATATTATTCTACTGGATGAAAGTATATTGGTTAGTCACAACTAACCAGATACATTTATGTTACCATAAGAGCATACAAAACCATTAATTCTTTGCCAGTATTAATGGAAAACAATTTATTCACAATAAGCAAGACAAATACAGTACTGTATGTATTCCTTAAATTGTGGGCAACCACAAAAGTTGCAATGCTTATTAATGATTTACAATTAATATGGTAAAACACTCTATTTAGGATAAAGGAAGAATCTACAAGATAAATACAGTATTCATTCACTTTTTGTTATCAAGAAATTATTGCAATGAAAAAGGGGCAAAACCACCCTTTGAAGTATTTGCAACTTATAACTCAAAACACTTTATCCCCAATATATGAAGAAACAGCAAGATAAATACAGTATGCATTCATTAAATTGTGGTTAACAGGAAATATATATGAAGCCAACAGGGTAAAATTACCTTTTAATTATTTGCAGTTTATAGCATAAAACACTTTATTTAAATTATTAATTACTTGCAATTTCTATAGCAAATAGCTTTATTCATGAGTTTTTGACGTCAAACACTTTATTTATGATGATAGAAATGGGTGAAATGAAATTATAATTTGTTAGGAGAAGGGATACATTTTTATGGGCTCATAACCAATCTTCAGAGGATGATATTTTTGTTTATCACATTCAATGAAAGAAACTTCTTAGCAATGTATATCAGCTGTAATTTCCAGGTTAAGGTATTAAGTTTGGCAAGTGAGATTCCAGTTAGGTAATCTATAAAAGCTTGTTTGTATGGGAATGAAATCTGAGAAAATTTTCGTAGGGTTTGAACAGTAACAAATGTATCTTATACTCGAAATCCCAAATTGCTTGACCAACAAGTTTTACCATATACTATCCCTCCCTTGTTTGTGCCAGATGAATTCCTGTGAAGATGCCATGTAAATAAGGTTTGAAATAAGCTTGACTGCTGAGGCGAGATCTTGCCTCTGGGATGTTTGGCCGCCAAATGAGGACGCTTCAATGTCCCACCTGGTGACGTCATCTGTAGGATATATTTCCAGAGCAGTACCTGGCTCTTATATCATTTCAGGGCTACTTTAGTGGTGGTCCCTGGCACGCAATTATGGCAGAGATGCAAGGGAGAGACAGTATTTTAGGTGCAACAAGTGGAAGCAAATAAAATAAAACGAGAATAATACTGGAAAATTAACTTACTGGTAAACAATCTCTAGAACGTTCTTTGCATTGTAGGAGACGGAACTTAACTATTCAAATAATAAAGAAGCTACTGAAATGTATCTAGATAGGCTAATGACATAACAGCAAGGTCAAATTTATGACAAAGTTATCAGCAAGAACAACTTTTATAATATAAAAAATTTATTAGCGAGAGCTATTTTATCATGAGAAAATTCTAAAGAAAACGTATCTGATAAGCTCGCTAAAGAAAGGGAATGGTAGGAAAACAGAAATAGGGGGCAGCCTTTATATTGGGATCATGCTTGGGGCAGCCTTTATATCAGGATCATGCTTTCTACACGTACAAGAATATTAAATAAGATATATTTAAAATTAGCTATATGCTAAAATATAAATTGCATATAATTATAATCTGCAAAAGACAAGAAATGGGAATTATTTTTAGTTAGAAAAATGGCAGTTGAGTTACTAAATTAACTAATAAGGCATCTAACAGCCTCTGGTGACTTTGAGCGAAACACTCTGTCAACAAGGCCTTTTCTAGAGAATACTGAATTAGTAAAATTCTACTATATAATGTGAAAAAAGAACAGAGGAAGTTATGGTGACTTCAGTGTTATTATGAGGGATGAGATATCCTTCTCATGGAAAAGAACAAATGAACAATAAGAATGGGATCCACCACTGGAACATATCATACTATTAGGAAAAGTGAACAATTCTTATAAACAAAACATAAAATGACATGCAAAATATAAAAGGAATGTGATCAAATTCAAATTTCAAGAACATTAAAATCACAATAAGATATCAGAGAATATCAATATTTAAGTTTATGAATGCTTCACATGCAATAAGGCAATAAAATAATATAAAAGAAAGTACAGTATACGCAAATGGAAAATTTAAACCAAGTCGTCATTAACATTGACAACTGGATTTAAAACAGTTTCAGCTATTCAACACTAAACTAAAAAGTTTCCACCATGTTCTGGCTTTCAGAGTCCGACAGAGGGAAATATAAAACTACAATCAAAGAAATATTATTCATCTTCTTCGTCTTCCATTAGGAATAACGTTTGTACGATAAAATAAACAAGTACAGTACAGTATTAAAGACATAAAAGATAAACATAAAAGATAAACAACACATCAGAGAAGCAATCTTTACCGACTAGTCAAATTTAGGCTAACAGCATCAGCTTCCTCATTTGAGGGTAATGACCGTCGACTTAGTAGTTCAGCGAGGTGATTGTCCTTTCCATCAGCATGTTGGGCAGTGAATTTGAAAAGATTCAGGTAAAGTGCCCACCTTTTCAGGTGAGAATTCAGCTTGGTTGCAGTCTGTAAATATAGGAGAGGATGGTGGTCGGTTCTCAGTGTAAAATGTCGGCCATACAAATGGACTTCAAATTTCTTTATGGCCCAATATGCAGCTAGAGCTTCCTTCTCCATGGTGGAGTAATTTCGCTCTGAAGGGTGTAGCATACGGCTTGCATATCGCACTGGAGCTTGTGACAGAGTGTTTCGCTCAAAGTCACCAGAGGCTGTTAGATGCCTTATTAATTAATTTAGTAACTCAACTGTCATTTTTCTAATAAAAAAAAATAATTCCCTCTTCTTGACTTTTGCAGATTATGATTATTTGCAATTTATATTTTAGCTTATAGCTAATTTTAAATATACCTTATTTTCTCTTCTTGTACGTGTAGAAGTATAGTCCCGATATAAAGGCTGCTCCTACTTTTTTCCACCTGTTCACTGAACTCACCAGATACGTTTTGTTAACAATTTTCTTATTATAAAAATTGTTCTTGCTGATAATTTTGTAATAAATTTGACCTTGCTGTTATGTCATTAGCTTGTCTAGATATATATCAGTAGCTTCTTTATTATTTGAGTACTTAAACTCTGTCTCCTACGAGCAAAGAACGTTCTAGAGATTGTTTACCAGTAACCTAACTTTCCAGTATTATTCTCGTATTACTTTATTTCCTTCCACTTGTTGCACCTAAAAATACTGTCTCCCCCTTGCATCTCTGCTATAATTGCCCGCCAGGGACCACCACTAAAGTAGTCCTTAAATGATATCAGAGTCAGTTACTGCTCTAGAAATGTATCCTACAGATGACATCACCAGGAGGGACAAGGAAGCCTCCTCTTTTGGCGCCCAAACTTCCCAGAGGCAACATCTCGCCTGAGCAGTCTAAGTTAATTTCAAACTTTATTTACATGGCATCTTCGCAGGATTTCATCTGGCACAACAAGGTGAGGGATAGTGTATGGTAAAGCTCGTGGGTCAAACAAATTTGTTTTTTGAGAATTAGGTACATTCGTTACTGGCTAAATCCTACGAATTTTTTCTAAGATTCCATTCCCACACAAACGAAATTTTATAGATTACCTAACTGGAATCATACTTGCCAAAGTTAATTCCTTAACCTGGAAGTTACAGCTGATATACATTGCTAAGAAGTTTCTTTTCATTGAATGTTATAAACGAAAATCCCATCCTCTGAAGACTTGTTATGAGCCTGTAAAAATCTATCCCTTTTCCTAATAAATTCTAATTTCATTTTACCTCTTTCTATCATCATAAATAAAGTGTTTTACGTCAAAAACTCGTGAATAAAGCTATTTGCTATATAAATTGCAAATAATTAATCATTTAACTATAGTGTTTTATGCTATAAACTGCAAATAATTAAAAAGTAATTTTACCCTGTTGGCTTTGCAAATATTTCCTGTTAACCACAATTTAATGAATGCATACTCTATTTATTTTGCTAATTCTTCATATGTTGGGGATAAATTGTTTTGAGTTATAAGTTGCAAATACTTCAAAAGGTGGTTTTGCAACCTTTTTTTTCATTGCAAACAGTTCTTGATAACCAAACGTGAATGAATACTGTATTTATCTCGTAGATTGTTCCTTTATCCTAAATAGAGCGTTTTACCATAATAATTGCAAATCATTAATAAGCACTGCAACTTTTGTGGTTGCCCACAATTTAAGGAATACATACAGTACTGTATTTGTCTTGCTTATTCTTCATTTAATGTGAATTAATTGTTTCCCTTTAATACCCAGTAAAGAATTAATGGGTTTGAATACTATTATGGTAGCATAAATATTTTTGATTAGCTGTGAATAACCAATATATTTTCATCCAGTAGAATAATATTGGAAACTTATTATATGTGTGTTCATGCTTTCAGTTTCCCATTATTAACAGTGCGTCGTTTCTGTTTCTGCAATTGCAGTGTAATCTATTCTACTCTGCCTGTGTGACAGAGGTAATCGTCGAGTTGAGGCCAAAGTCTTGGCATACGTCCGTAGTGCCAGGAAGCAAAATAGTGCTCACCACCTCCGGGATTCGAGGCAGCATTTCATAAAAATTAATTAGAAAATTTAATTCAATTCTTTTAATGTCATTGCATTTCCAAAATTAAAAGAAAGTTGAATTCTGAGTTTCATTTAACCAAGTCCAGGTATTACGTGTGGGGTGTTCAAGTGCAAATATCTGTCCTGTCTGTTTGTGAGCTCTTAACCGAGCTCAGTACTTTGAGTCCTCTTAGTAAAACAGAATCTTGACAAACACTCTACCATCCCCAACCCCCAACAAGATTGGCGCTCGAACAGGGACCCGAACAGACAGACTGATTTTGATAAATTTATTTTTATTTTGCTTTTTAACATTGCACATGAAACCCGATTACCATTGGCTCGATTATTGAAATGAATGAATCTTTGGTTGCACACAAAAATTTTCGCGCCAGAGACGTTGCGTTTCAGATTTTTTTTTAAATTTTCAATGTTAATTATGGTAACTAATTTTTTCTTGTTTCCCATGTGGTAAACAGTATTTCAGGAAATCTACATGAGATTATGTGGTAGCAGAAATAAGAAATTTTGCATGACGAGAAGACGTGATATTTAAAATTTCATTTATTTGCGTGATAAGATTGAGTTTAAAGCAATCGTGTTTTAAATATCCGTTAAAGGGTGATACCTGTTAAAAACTGTTTATATATCCTTGGGATTTAGGAATTGGGAGAAAGCATATTAAGTATTTTTGCTTATAATTGTGTTTTATATTCAAGCACTGACTGCTCATAGATTGGGAAGAAAAACTTTGGTGTCATTTATCGAGCCTAGGCTAAGCCTTTCATGTGTCTGAGTTGTCACTTGAAATTAAACTTTCTCATTACTAGTAGACATGTGTAATCTGGCTGCCTCCTAAGCTGTTAGCTTATCTTTGGTGTATTTTGCATAGGATCTTTGCCCTTTTGGCAACACTCCAGAATTTTACTTACGACATTTTATTTGTGGGTACTGCCATATACGCGCTCATATGCAGGCACGACCGCTATACTGTACTTGTTTGTATTACTTACAACATTTTATTTGTGGGTACTGCTATATACGCGCTCATACGCAGGCATGACCGCTATACTGTATTTGTTTGTACTCTCAGGCACTGGGTGCTAGTCAGTAAAATTCGTTGTTGCTCATTCCTTTCATTTGCACCATAACCGCCACGTATTGCTGTTAAGCAGTCACGACTGCCATTCTGTATTACCAGTGTTTCATGCACTGGTTTGCAACATTTTGTTGCTGTTGCACTTGATTGTGTTGCTCATTCCTTTCATTTGCACGATAACCGCAGGTACTGCCACGTATTGCTGTTAAGCAGGCACGACTGCCATCCATTATTACCAGTGTTTCATGCACTGTTTTGCAACATATTGTTGCTGTTGCACTTGATTGTGTTGCTCATTCCTTTCATTTGCACGATAACAGCAGGTACAGTCACATATTGCTGTTAAGCAGGCACGACTGCCATTCTGTATTACCAGTGTTTTATGCACAGTTTAAGTTTGAACTGTGGTGTTGAATTTATTTCTCTCCTTAGTGTTGTGTGGTTCTTTCATTTTTTTTTCCACTACTGTATTGTAGAGATTTGTTTTTTTTTGTGTGTGATTGCTTTGGCACTTCGTTATTGACTGTTTAGGAAACAAACATGGAAACCATCAAAACATTCGATGAGGAGCGTTACCTGGATATAATGATTGCTAGGGGTGAGAGATACGGTTTTTCCCCAAGACAGAAGCTCTTCGAACGGGCTCATGAGAATATGGTTGACCGCCGAGATAAGCTGGAGAAGAGTGCAAGTGATGAGGCACAAGCACAACGTGATGAGGCACAAGCACAACGTGAACATGAGCTTGCGCTTGCTTGGCTTCGAGCGGGAATCCCAGACAGTTGTCCTTTATCCGGAAACAGAGATTACAGGAACTGGAAGCACAAGAGCCCCTCGCAGAACTTTAATCATCCAGCTCATCCTCCTCACACTCCTAAGCCTTATTATGGCCATGCACCCACACTCAAGAAGGATAACCCGGTAAGACCTAAGGCTCAGCAGTTCAGAGGCAAAGGCTATTACTCTGCTCCACCTTCCCAGGGTTTTCAGCCAAATTCTAAGAGCCACCACGCTTCCTCACACATCGGCGGCCCACATAGCCGTCTGGCCACTCACTCAGCCCATGTTGTGGAAACAGGGCCAGAAAGGGCCAATGAGGATAATGCCGAGGAACCACCACACAAACTTGCCAATGTGGAATTCATCGAACATGATGATCTGGAAATGATCCCAAAATGCCTAGAAACCATAAATGGTGTGGAAGCTGAGATAGCCCTTGACACAGGGGCCAATGGCATACTTGTTGATGAGAGATTCATCAGGGATGAAGATTTTACCGGCAAAGTAGTTCCTGTGTGGGTTGCTGAAGGAACACCCCAAATACGACGCTGCTGTGTCATTAACCTGGATTGCAAATACTACAAGGGAAAAGCCCCAGCTGTGGCAGTGATTGGGCTTATGTAACCTGTCTTGATGGGTCGTGCACTGAACCTAGTTCCTACTTTCCAGGCCGACCTCTACCATAAGGACATTTTTCGTTATAACTTCCCTCGGGGGAAGTCACATGAAGCCATTTCAGCAGCAACTCCTGGCTTCGATGCCAAGAATTTGGACGATTCTCCGACTGACTCCATTGAGTCTGCCGCAGTCAGTACACGTAATGTGGAACGCGGAGAGTTTCCCCCTCCTTTACCAGATGATGCACCTCTAGAGCCATTGAAGTCCTGTCCAGACTTTGCCAAATTGCAGCAAGACTGCCCCAGCCTCAAACGCTGGATGCAGCAGGCCACCGAGGAAAGGACCTTCACGGTGAGAGGAGGAGGCCAGATCACTTACGCCCTTGAAGATGGAGTACTTCGTAGGCATGTGACTAAAGATGGCCACACCTTTAAACGGTTGGTGGTGCCCGCTTCGTTGCATGCCGCCAGGCTATGTATGTGGCACACCATTTACCTCTGAGTGGACACAGAGGCAAAGCAAAAACTCGGCACTGTCCTTCAGAAGGCTTTTGCATGGCCAAACATGTACGCCGAGGTAGACAGATATGTAGTCTCCTGCCCTGTCTGTCAATCCACCTCAACGGCACTGGTACCGAAAGTTCTCCCGGGGATAACTAAGCTCTCAATGGAGCCATTTTCCAAGGTCGCTATTGACATATTAGGTCCTATTAATCCAGCTTCGTCCACGGGGAAACAGTTCCTGCTGGTATATGTTGACCTGGCAACAAGGTACCCAGATGCAGTGCCACTGTCTTCTATCACAACTGAAACAGTCACTCATGCCCTATTTGAAATCTGCTCCAGGGTTGGCTTTCCTTAGCAGGTCACTTCTGACAATGGAAGTCAGTTTACAAGTAGGCACTTTGAGGCTTTCTGTAACCTTTTAGAAATGAAGCACATTTTTACGAGTGTCTATCATGCCCAATCAAATGGAGCATGCGAGAGCTATAACATGACATTGAAGCGATGTTTGCGCAAGCTAGTGATAAATATACCTAGGCAGTGGGACAAGTACGTCCCTGCAGCAATTTTCTCCTTCAGAGACACGCCCCACGACACTACTGGATACTCGCCTTTCGAGCTGATTTATGGTCATAAGGTCAGAGACCCAATGGAATAGTGACGTCCATGAGTATATTTTGAAGTTTTCGTCTCACCTCAAAAAAGCTTGGAAAACTATGCTTTGCTGGAAAGGACCGTACACTGTGGTACATTGGGTGACCCCTGACAATTATGTGCTAAATATTGATGGCAATAACAGGAAATACTACATTAACCAGCTGAAGCTTTTTTGTGAGGACCCGGAGGCCCACAGGGATCCTGTGCGGGCACTCTCAGCAACCCCTATAGATGCCCCCAGCATCAATAGAACCTCCGAGGCTGCAGCAACACAGGTGCCCCATTATTGCCACCCCTTACTTCCTATGTTGGAATACTCCACCCTTGCAGTGGAGACAGACTTACAGGAGTGGAGTTTTTCTGAAGAAGCCCCTCTGGCCACAGCCACTGCCCTTGCAATTGAAGACATAAGCCTAGCTTTTGATGATGGTAAGGATCCTGCCATTCCCACACACCAAAAGGAAAGTGTGAGTAATTGCATTATTAACTCCAGACTGCAACCGAGTCAACGGGAACAGCTGAACAGGTTATTAGAGGACTATGAGAACGTCTTCAATGACCTCCCAGGTATTACCGCTACCCATGAGCATCATGTCAGATTGACTGACCCAGAGCCATTTCGGCATTCCTATGGTCTTCCCCACCAGCTGTCCTTACGGCTGAAGGAAGATCTTGACACTTGGGTCCGCCACGGAATAGTTGAAAAGAGCATTACGCCTTGGTGTTCGCCGTTACTGGCGAACACCTAGGCGAACACCAAGGCGAGATGGCAGTCACAGGTTCTGCCTTGACTGTCGTAAGCTTAACTCCCGTACCATCTTTGATGGAGAGCCCATTGCTGACGCCGAGCATATTTTCTCGTTGCTTTCCCAAGCCCGTTACCTGTCCAAGTTGGATCTGGCCAGTGGATTTTGGCAAGTCCCGATGAGCGAGACTACCAAGCCACTTATAGCCTTTTCCACTAGATATGGTCTATACCAGTTCAGGGTCATGCCTTTTGGTATGGTAAATGCCACTGGCTGCTTCAGCAGACCCATGAGGATAGTACTACAGGATCTCGACAATGTTTCATGCTTTATAGACGACATCCTGGTGCATTCTCAGAATTGGTCATCGCACCTCGAGACTCTCCGCAGAGTTCTCACTCGTCTGAACCAGCATGGACTTCATTTAAAGCCTTCCAAATGTGAGATTGGTTTCACACAATTACAATATCTCAGCCACATGGTTGGAGAAGGAGTTATGTCAACTTTACATGACAGGGTACAAGCTATTAAGGATATGGAGAAACCTGCTACTCTCACTCAACTGAGATCATTCCTGGGTAGTGTTGGCTACTACCAACGGTTCATTCCACACTTTAATACTATCGCTGCCCCTTTGCAGCAAATGACCTCCTCAAAGCAAGGTAAAACCTCCCCTGTCCAATGGACAGATGAAGCAGAGAGAGCATTTTTCAAGCTCCGAAAAGCATTTGTGGGTGAGCCAGTATTACAAGTGGTAAGCCCTGATTTTCCATTTATCTTGCAGACCGACGCCTCAGACGAAGGCCTGGGTGCCATGCTCTTGCAAGTCCGATCAGACAACTCAGCAGAAATAGCTCCAGTGCGATATGCAAGCCGCAGGCTTCGCCCTGCAGAGCGAAATTACTCCACCATGGAGAAGGAAGCTCTAGCTGCATATTGGGTCATAAAGAAATTTGAAGTCCATCTGTATGGCCAACATTTTACACTGAGAACCGACCACCGACGTCTCCTAATTTACAGACTGCAGACAAGCTAAATCCTCTCTTGAAAAGGTGGGCACTTTACCTGAATCTTTTCAAATTCACTGCCCAACATGTTCATGGCCAGGACAATGACCTTGCTGATCTACTAAGTCGACGGTCGTTACCCTCAAATGAGGAAGCTGGTGCTGTTAGCCTAAATTTGACTAGTCGGCAAAGATCACTTCTCTAATGTGTTGTTTATTTTTTATGTTAATATTTTATGTCTTTAATACTGTACTGTACTTGTTTATTTTAGCGTACAAACGTTATTCCTAATGGAAGACGAAAAAGATGAAGAATAATTCTTTGATCGTAGTTTTATATTTCCCTTTGTGGGACTTTGAAAGCCAGAACATGGCGGAGACATTTTGGTTTAGTGTTGAATAGCTGAAAATGTTTTAAATCCAGTCGCCAATGTTAATGACGACGTGGTTCATATTTTACATTTGTGTATACTGTATTTTTTTTTTGTATATTATATTATTGCCTTCTTGCATGTGAAGCATTCTTAAACTTAAATGTTAATTATCACTGATATCTAATTGTGATTTAATTTTAATGAAATTTGAAGTTGATCACATATCTTTTATGTTTTTGCATGTCATTTAATGTTTTGTTTATAAGACTTGTTAATTTTTCCTAATAGTATGATATGTTCCAGTGGTGGATCCCATTCTTATTGTTCATTTGTTTTTTCCATGAGAAGGATATATCATCCCTCATAATAACACTGAAGTCACTGTAACTTCCTCTGTTCTTTTTTCGCCTTCTGTAGTAGAATTTTGCTAAATCAATATTCTCTAGAAAGGGCCTTTGTGACTGTGGGGTTTTAGGATGCTAGAGTGTTTTTAAGATTCTGTTTTACTAAGGGGACTCAAAGTACCGAGCTCGGTTAAGAGCTCACAAACAGACAGGACAGATATTTGTACTTGAACACCCCATCTATATTACCATTAGTCGGTTAAATGAAACTCAGAATTCAACTTTCTTTTAATTTTGGAAATGCAATGACATTAAAAGAATTGAATTAAATTTCTCAAATTAAATTTTATGAAATGCTGCCTCGAATCCCGGAGGAGGTGAGTATGAGTTCGTTTCCCGGCACCACGGACGTATGCCAAGACTTTGGCCTCAACTCGATGATTACCTCTGTCACACAGGCAGAGTAGAATACAGGACACTGCAATTTCAGAAACAGAAATGACACACTGTTTATAATGGGAAACTGAAAGCATGAGCACACATATAATGAGTTTCCAATGTCATTCTACTGGATGAATATATATAGGTTATTCACAGCTAACCAGAAATATTTATGCTACCATAATAGCATACAAAACATTAATTCTTTACTGGTTTTAAAGAAAATAATATATTCACAATAAATGAAGAATAAGCAAGACAAATACAGTACTGTATGCATTCCTTAAATTGTGGGCAACCACAAAAGTTGCAATGCTTATTACTGATATGCAATTAATATGGTAAAACACTCTATTTAGGATAAAGGAAGAATCTACGAGATAAATACAGTATTCATTCACTTTTAGTTATCAAGAACTTTGCAATGAAAAAAAAGGTGCAAAACCACCTTTTGAGGTATTTGCAACTTATAACTCAAAACACTTTATCCCCAACATATGAAGAATTAGCAAGATAAATACGGTATGCATTCATTAAATTGTGGTTAACAAGAAATATTTGCATAGCCAACTGGGAAAAATTACCTTTTGAATATTTGCAATTTTGTTTTTTGGCAAATAGCTTTATTGACGAGTTTTTGAAGTAAAACACTTTATTTACGATGATAGAAAGGGGTGAAATGAAATTAGAATTTATTAGGAAGAGAGATAGATTTTTACGGGATCATAACCAGTCTTCAGAGGATGAGATTTTCGTTTATCACATTCAGTGAAAAGAAACTTCTCAGCAATATATATCAGCTGTAATTTACAGGTTATGGAATTAACTTTGGCATGTGAGATTCCAGTGTGGTAATCTACAAAATTTCGTGTGACTGGGAATGGAATCTGAGAATAGAAATCCATAAGATTTATCCAGTAACGAATGTAACTAATTCTCGAAAATAAACCAATTTGCTTGACCCACGAGCTTTACCATACACTATCCCTCACCTTGTTGTGCTAGATGAATTCCTTGTTGTGCTAGAAGAATTCCTGTGAAGATGCCACGTAATTGGAATTTGAAAATAAACTTAGACTACCCAGGCGAGATGTTGCCTCTGGGCAGTCACGGCGCCAAAAGAGAGCGTCTCCTTGTTCCTCGTGACGTCATCTGTAGGAGACATTCCTAGAGCAGTAATTGGCTCTGATATCATTTTAAGGACTATTTTAGTGGTGGTCCCTGGCAGGCAATTATAGCAGAGATGCAAGGGAGAGACAGTATTTTTAGGTGCAACAAGTGGAAGCAAATAAAATAAAACGAGAATAATAATGAAAAGTTAGGTTACTGGTTATTTTTTTCTTAATTTTCTTGGCTCGTTGCAGACAGAAAAATAGGAGCAGCCTTTATATTGGGGCTATACTTCTACACGTACAAGAAGAGTAAATAAGCTATTTAAAATTAGCTATAAGCAAAAATACAAATTGCAAATAATCATAATCTGCGAAAGTCAAGAAGTGGGAATTAATTTTTTTAGTTAGAAAATAACAGTTATGTTACTAATTTATTTAATAAGGCATCTAACAGCCTCTGTTGACATTGAGCGAAACACTCTGTCACAGTGACAGAGTGTTTCGCTCAAAGTCACCAGAGGCTGTTAGATGCCTTATTAATCAATTTAGTAACTCAACTGTCATTTTTCTAACAAAAAAAAATAATTCCCTCTTTTTGACTTTTGCAGATTATGATTATTTGCAATTTATATTTTAGCTTATAGCTAATTTTAAATATACCTTATTAACTCTTCTTGTACGTGTAGAAGTATAGTCCCGATATAAAGGCTGCTCCTACTTTTTTCCACCTCTTCACTGAACTCACCAGCTACGTTTTGTTTACAATTTTCTTATTATAAAAATTGTTCTTGCTGATAATTTTGTTATAAATTTGACCTTGCTGTTATGTCATTAGCTTGTCTAGATATATATCAGTAGCTTCTTTATTATTTGAGTACTTAAACTCCGTCTCCTACGAGCAAAGAATGTTCTAGAGATTGCTTACCGCTAACCTAACTTTCCATTATTATTCTCGTTTTATTTTATTTGCTTCCACTTGTTGCACCTAAAAATACTGTCTCTCCCTTGCATCTCTGCTATTATTGTCCACCAGGGACCACCATTAAAGTAGTCCTTAAATGATATCAGAGTCAGATACTGCTCTAGAATTGTATCCTGCAGATGACGTCACCAGGAGGGACAAGGAAGCCTCCTCTTTTGGCGCCCAAACTTCCAAGAGGCAACATCTCGCCTGAGCAGTCCAAGTTTATTTCAAACCTTGTTTACGTCACATCTTCACAGGATTTCATCTGGCACAACAAGGTGAGGGATAGTGCATGGTAAAGCTCGTGGGTCAAGCAAATTGGTTTTTCGAGAATTAGTTACATTCATTATTGGCTAAATCCTACAAATTTTTTCTCAGATTCCATTCCCACACAAATGAAATTTTGTAGATTACCTAACTGGAATCTCACTTGCCAAAGTTAATTCCTTAACCTGGAAGTTACAGCTGATATACATTGCTAAGAAGTTTCATTTCATTGAATGTGATAAACGAAAATCCCATCCTCTGAAGACTTGTTATGAGCCCGTAAAAATCTATCCCTTTTCCTAATAAATTCTAAGTTCATTTTACCTCTTTCTATCATCATAAATAAAGTGTTTTACGTCAAAAACTCGTGAATAAAGCTATTTGCTATATAAATTGCAAATAATTAATCAGTTAGCTAAAGTGTTTTAAACTGCAAATAATTAAAAGGTAATTTTACCCTGTTGGCTTTGCAAATATTTCCTGTTAACCACAATTTAATGAATGCATACTCTATTTATCTTGCTAATTCTTCATATGTTGGGGATGAAGTGTTTTGAGTTATAAGTTGTAAATACTTCAAAAGGTGGTTTTGCAACCTTTTTTTTCATTGCAAACAGTTCTTGATAACCAAAAGTGAATGAATACTGTCTTTATCTCGTAGATTTTTCCTTTATCCTAAATAGAGTATTTTACCTTATTAATTGCAAATCATTAATAAGCATTGCAACTTTTGTGGTTGCCCACAATTTAAGGAATACATACAATGCTGTATTTGTCTTACTTTTTCTTCATTTATTGTGAATAAATTGTTTTCCTTTAATACCACTAAAGAATTAATGGGTTTGTATGCTTTTATGGTAGCATAAATATTTCTGATTAGCTGTGAATAACCAATATATTTTCATCCAGTAGAATAATATTGGAAACTCATTATATGTGTGTTCATGCTTTCAGTTTCTCAATATTAATGGTGTGTCGTTTCTGTTTCTGCAATTGCAGTGTCCTCTATTCTACTCTGCCTGTGTGACAGAGGTAATCGTCAAGTTGAGGCCAAAGTCTTGGTGTACATCCATGGTGCCGGGAAACGAAATCGTGCTCACCACCTTCGGGATTCGAGGCAGCATTTCATAAAATTTAATTAGAAAATTTAATTCAATTCTTTTAATATCACTGCATTTCCAAAATTAAAAGAAAGTTGAATTCTGAGTCTCATTTAACCGAGTCCAGGTATTACGTGTGGGGTGTTCAAGTGCAAATATATGTCCTGTCTGTTTGTGAGCTCTTAACCGAGCTCAGTACTTTGAGTCCTCTTAGTAAAACAGAATCTTAGCAAACACTCTACCATCCCCAACCCCCAACAGAGCTACTTCTGCTGAGTTGTCTGATCGAGCTTGCAAGAGCACAGCACTCAGGCCTTCATCTGAAGCGTCGGTCTGCAAGATAAAGGGAAAATCAGGGTTTGCCATTTGTAATACTGGCTCACCCACCAATGCTTTTCGGAGCTTGAAAAATGCTCTCGCCGCTTCGTCTGTCTATTGGACAGGGGAGGTTTTATCTTGCTTTGAAGAGGTCATTTGCTGCAAAGGGTTAGCGATAGTATTAAAGTGTGGAATGAACAATTGATAGTAACTGACACTACCCAGGAATGATCTCAGTTGAGTGACAGTAGCAGGTTTCTCCATATCCTTAATAGCTTGTACCCTGTCAAGTAAAGGGGACATAACTCCTCTGACCAAGTGGCCGAGACACTGCAATTGTGTGAAACCAACCTCACATTTGGAAGGCTTTAAATGAAGTCCATGCTGGTTCAGACGATTGAGAAATCTGCGAAAAGTCTCAAGGTATGATGACCAATCCTGAGAATGCACCAGGATGTCGTCTATAAAGTATGAAATATTGTTGAGGTCCAGTAGTACTATCCTCATGAGTCTGTTGAAGCAGCCAGGGGCATTCACCATACCAAAAGGCATGACCCTGAACTGGCATAGACCATACCTTGTGGAAAAGGCTGTTAGAGGCTTGGTAGTCTCGCTCAGCGGGACTTGCCAAAATCCACTGGCCAGATCCAACTTGGACAGGTAACAGGCTTGGGAGAGTAACTAGAAAATATGCTCGGCATCAGCAATGGGCTCTCCATCAAAGATGGTACGGGAGTTAAGCTTACGACAGTCGAGGCAGAACCTGTGACTGACATCTCGCTTACGCACTGCCTGAAGCGGTGAACACCAAGGCGAATGCCCTTTTCAACTATTTCGAGGCGGACCCAAGTGTCAAGATCTTCCTTCAGCAGTACGGACAGCTGGTGGGGAAGGCCATAGGAATGCCAAAATGGCTTTGGGTCAGTCAATCTGACATGATGCTCGATGGTAGCGGTAATGCCTGGGAGGTTGTTGAAGACGTTCTCGTAGTCCTCTAATAGCCTGTTCAGCTTTTCCCATTGACTCGGTTGCAGTCTGGGGTTAATAATGCAATTACTCACACTTTCCTTTCGGTGTGTGGGAATGGCAGGATCCTTACCATCATCAAAAGCTAAGATTTTGTCTTCTTTGGTGAGGGTGGTGGCTTTG
The DNA here is from genome assembly GCA_037179515.1 of Halocaridina rubra. Classification (NCBI taxonomy): domain Eukaryota; kingdom Metazoa; phylum Arthropoda; class Malacostraca; order Decapoda; family Atyidae; genus Halocaridina; species Halocaridina rubra. The sequence goes on from JAXCGZ010015136.1 coordinate 31,191, forward strand.
GCCAGAGGGGCTTCTTTCGAAAAACTCCACTCCCATAAGTCTGTCTCCTCTGCAAGGGTGGAGTATTCCAATATAGGAATTAAGGGGTGGCTATAATGGAGCACCTGTGTTGCTGCAGCCTTGGAGGTTCTGTTGATGCTGAGGGCATCTACAGGGGTCGCTGAGAGTGCCAGCGCAGGATCCCTCTGGGCCTCCAGGTCCTCACAATACAGCTTCAGCTGGTTAATGTGGTATTTCCGGTTATTGCCATCAACATTTAGCACATAACTGTCAGGGGTCACCTGGTGTATCACAGTGTATGCTCCTTTCCAGCATAGCATTAGCTTGCGATTATCTGTTGGAAGAGGTAAGAAAGCTCGATCTCCGGGTGTCAGGTCACGATGCCGGGCACGCTTGTCAAAGAGGAGCTTGGCAGTCTGCTGGTGACACTTAATGGCTAATTGGGCAGTTTTCCAAGCCTTTTTGAGATGGGACGAAAACTTAAAAATATATTCATGGACGTCCCTATCGTCATCTTCGATGTTAGGCAAATCCCAACATTCTGTCAAGAATTCTACTGGGCCTCTGACCTTATGACCATAAATCAGCTCGAAAGGCGAGTATCCAGTAGTGTCGTGGGGTGTGTCTCTGAAGGGGGATGTAATTGTACCACTGGCTAGGTATATCTATCACTAGCTTGCGCAAACATCGCTTCAATGTCCCATTATAGCATTCATATGCTCCATTTGATTGGGCATGATAGACGCTCATACAAATGTGCTTCATTTGTAAAAGGTTACAGAAATTCTCAAAGTGCCTACTTGTATACTGACTTCCATTGTCAGAAGTGACTTGCTAAGGAAAACCAACCCTGGAGCAGATTTCAAATAGGGCATGAGTGACTGCTTCAGTCATGATAGAAGACAGAGGCACTGCATCTGCGTACCTTGTTGCCAGGTCGACGTATACCAGGAGGAACTGTTTCTCCATTGACGAAGCTGGATTAATAGGACCTAATATGTCAATAGCGACCTTGGAAAATGGCTCCGTTGAGAGTTTAGTTATCCCCATGGGAACTTTCGGTACCAGTGCCGTAGAGGTGGATTGACAGACAGGGCAGGAGCCCATGTATCTGTCTACCTAGGCGTACATGTTTGGCCTTGCAAAAGCCTTCTGAAGGACGTGCCGAGTATTAGCTTTGCTTCTGTGTCCACTCAGAGCTAAATGGTGTGCCACATACATAGCCTGGCGGCGCAACAAAGCGGGCACCACCAACTGTTTAAAGGTGTGGCTGTCTTTAGTCACATGCCTATGAAGTACTCCATCTTCAAGGGCATAAGTGATCTGGCCTCTTCCTCTCATCATGAAGGTTCTTCCGTCGGTGGCCTGTTGCATTCAGCGTTTGAGGCTGGGGCAGTCTTGCTGCAATTTGGCAAAGTCTGGACGGCACTTCAGTGGGTCTAGAGGTGCATCATCTGGTAAAGGAGGGTGAAACTCTCCGCGTTCCACATTACGTGTACTAACTGCGGCAATGCAGTTACCATAATTAATTTTGAAAAATAAGAAAAATTTCTTATCCGCAACGTCTCTAGTGCGAAACTTTTCGTGTGCAGCCTAAGATTCATTCATTTCAATAATCGAGCCAATAGTAATCGGGTTTCATGTGCAATTTTTAAAAGCAAAATAAAAATAAATTTATCTAAATCAGTCTGTCTGTTCGTGTCCCTGTTCGGGCGCCAATCTTGTTGGGGTTAGGATGGTTGAGTGTTGTTAAGATTCTGTTTTACTCTAGGGACTCAAAGTACCGAGCTCAATTAAGAGCTCACAAACAGACAGGACAGATATTTGTACTTCAACACCCCATATCTTTTACCATTAGTCGGTTAAATGAAACTCAGAATTTAACTTTCTTTTAATTTTGGAAATGCAATGCCATTAACTTTCTCAAATTAAATTTTATGAAATGCTGCCTCGAATCCCGGAGGTGGTAAGCACGATTTCGTTTTCCGGCACCACGGACGTATGCCAAGACTTTGGCCTGAACTCGACGATTACCTCTGTCACACAGGCAGAGTAGAATAGAGGTCACTGCAATTTCAGAAACAGAAATGACACACTGTTTATAATGGGAAACTGAAAGCATGGGCACACCTATAATGAGTTTCCAATGTCATTCTACTGGATGAAAATATATTGGTTATTCACAGCTAACCAGAAATATTTATGCTACCATAATAGCATACAAAACCATTAATTTTTTACTGGTTTTAAAGGAAAACAATTTATTCACAATAAATGAAGAACTAGCAAGACAAATACAGTACTGTATGTATTCCTTAAATTGTGAGCAACCACAAAAGTTGCAATGCTTATTAATGATTTACAATTAATATGGTAAAACACTCTATTTAGGATAAAGAAAGAATCTACGAGATAAATACAGTATTCAATCACTTTTGGTTATCAAGAACTGTTTGCAATGAAAAAAAAAGAGGGGGCAAAACCACCTTTTGAGGTATTTGCAACTTATAACTCAAAACACTTTATCCCCAACATATGCATTCATTAAATTGTGGTTAACAGGATATATTCGCAAAGCCAACAGGGTAAAATTGCTTTTTAAGTATTTGCAGTTTATAGCATAAAACACTTTAACTATATGATTATTTGCAATTTATATAGCAAATAGCTTTATTGACGAGGTTTTAATGTAAAACACTTTATTTACGATGATCGAAAGAGGTGAAATGAAATCAGAATTTATTAGGAAAAGGGATAGATTTTTACAGGCTCATAACCAGTCTTCAGAGGATGGGATTTTCTTTTATCACATTCAATGAAAAGAAACTTCTTAGCAATGTATATCAGCTGTAATTTCCAGGTTAAAGAATTAACTTTGGCAAGTGAGATTCCAGTTAGGTAATCTATAAGATTTCGTTTGTATGGGAATGGAATCTAAGAAGAAAAATTCTTAAGATTTAGCCAGTAATGAATGTAACTAATTCTCAAAAAACCAATTTGCTTGACCCACGAGCTTTACCATACACTATCCCTCACCTTGTTGTGCCAGATGAATTCCTGTGAAGATGCGATGTAAATAAGGTTTGAAATAAACTTAGACTGCTCAGGCGAGATGTTGCCTCTGGGAAGTTTGGGCACCAACGGAGATGAGAACGCCTCATTGTCCCTCTGGTGAGTTCATCTGTAGGATACATTTCTAGAGCAGTAACTGGCTCTGATATCATTTAAGAACTACTTTAGTGGTGGTCCCTGGCAGGCAATTATAGCAGAGATACAAGGGAGAGACAGTATTTTTAGGTGCCACAAGTGGAAACAAATAAAATAAAACGAGAATAATAATGAAAAGTTAGGTTACTGGTAAACAATCTCCAGAACGTTCTTTGCTCGTAGGAGACGGAAAATAGGAGCAGCCTTTATATCGGGACTATACTTCTACACGTACAAGAAGAGTAAATAAGGTATATCTAAAATTAGCTATAAGCTAAAAAATAAATTGCAAATAATCATAATCTGCAAAAGTCAAGAAGTGGGAATTATTTTTTTTGTTAGAAATATGACAGTTAAGTTACTAAATTACTTAATAAGGCATCTAACAGCCTCTGGTGACTTTGAGCGAAATACTCTGTCACAATGTAACGGTGAACTCAAAGCCTCACCATAAAAGTGACTCAAAATACAATCAAGTGCAAAAGCAGCTAAATGTTGCAAAACAGTGCATGAAACGCTGGAAATACAGGATGGCAGTCGTGCCTGCTTAACAGCAATATGCGGCAGTACCTGCGGTTATGGTGCAAATGAAAGGAATGAGCAACAACGAATTTTACCGACTAGCACCCAGTGCCAGAGAATACAAACAAGTAAAGTATAGTGGTCGTACCTGCGAATGAGCGCATGTATGGCAATATCCACAAATAAGATGTTGTAAGTAAAATTCTGGAGTGTTGCCAAATGGGCACAGATCCTATACAAAATACACCAAAGATAAGCTAACGGCTTACAAGGCAGCCAGATTACACATGTCTACTAGTAATGAGAAAACTTATTTTTGAGTGACAACTCAGACACATGAGGGGCTTATCCTAGGCTCAATAAACGATACCAAAGTTTTTCTTCCCAATCTATGAGCAGTCAATGCTTGAATATAAAACTCAATTGTAGGCAAAATACTTAATGTGCTTACTCCCAATTCCTAAATCCCAAGGAAATATAAACAATGCTTAACAAGTATCACCCTTTAACAGATATAGAAAACACAAAAGCTTTAAAACTCAATCTTATCACGAAAGTAAATGAAATTTTAAATAGCACATCTTGTCAAGCAAAATTTCTTAATACTGTTACAAAATAATCTCATGCAGATTTCCTGAAATTTTGTTTACCGCACGGTAAACAAGAAAATATTAGTTACCAAAATTAATTTAAAAAAAAAAAAAATTCTGATCCGCAACGTCTCTAGTGATAAAATTTTCGTGTGCAGCCTTAGATTCATTCATTTCAATAATCGAGCCAATGGTAATCGGGTGTCATGTGCAATGTTAAAAAGCAAAATGAAAATAAATTTATCAAAATCAGTCTATCTATTCGGGTCCCGTTCGGGCGCCAATATTCTTGTGGGAAAGGAGGGTTGTTAAGTTTCTGTTTCACTAAGGAGACTCAAAGTACTGAACTCGGTTAAGAGGTCACATACAGACAGGACAGATATTTGTACTTGAACACCCCACCCTTATACCACTACTTGGTTAAATAAAACTCAGAATTCAATTGTCTTTTAATTTTGGAAATGCAATGTCATTAAAAGAATTGAATTAATTTATGGAATAAAATTTTATGAAATGCTGCCTCGAATCCCGGAGGTGGTGAGCACGATTTCGTTTCCCGGCACCACAGATGTATTCCAAAACTTCGGCCTCAACTTGACGATTACCTCTGTCACACAGGCAGAGTAGAATAGAGGACACTGCAATTGCAGAAACAGAAACGGCACACCATTAATATTGAGAAACTGAAAACATGAATACACATATAATGAGTTTCCAATATTATTCTACTGGATGAAAATATATTGGTTAGTCACAGCTAACCAGAAACATTCATGCTACCATAAGAGCATACAAAACCATTAATTCTTTGCCGGTATTAAAGGAAAACAATTTATTCACAATAAATGAAGAATAAGTAAGACAAATACAGTAATGTATGTATTCCTTAAATTGTGGGCAACCACAAAAGTTGCAATGCTTATTAATGATTAGCAATTTACATGGTAAAACACTCTATTTACGATAAAGGCAGAATCTACGAGATAAATACAGTATTCATTCACTTTTGGTTATCAAGAACTATTTGCAATGAAAAGAGGGCAAAACCACCCTTTGAAGTATTTGCAACTTATGACTCAAAACACTTTTTCCCAAATATATGAAGAAACAGTAAAATAAATACAGTATGCATTCATTAAATTGTTGTCAACAGGAAATATTTGCAAAACCAACAGGGTGAAATTACCTTTTAATTATTTGCAGTTTATAGCATAAAACACTTTAGTTAAATGATCAATTATTTGCAATTTATATAGCAAATAGCTTTATTCGCAGTTTTTTGTATGCAAAACACTATATTTATGATGACAGAAAGGGGTGAAATAAATTATAATTTGTTATGAGAAGGGATAGATTTTTACGGGCTAATAACCAATCTTCAGAGGATGAGATTTTAGTTTATCACATTCAATAAAATAAACTTCTAAGCAATGTATATCAGCTGTAATTTCCAGGTTAAGGAATTAAGTTTGGCAAGTGAGATTCCAGTTAGGTAATCCACAAAAGTTCGTTTGTATGGGAATGGAATCTGAGAAAATTTTCATAGGATTTGACCAGTGACGAATGTAACTAATTCTCGAAATCCCAATTTGCTTGACCCACGAGCTTTACCAAACACTATCACTCACCTTGTTTGTGCCAGATGAATTCCTGTGAAGATGCCACATAAATAAGGTTTGAAAAAAGCTTGACTGCTGAGGCGAGATCTTGCCTCTGGGATGTTTGGCCGCCAAATGAGGACGCTCCAATGTTCCACCTGGTGACGTCATCTGTAAGATATATTTCCAGAGCAGTCACTGGCTTTTATATCATTTCAGGGCTACTTGAGTGGTGGTCCCTGGCACGCAATTATGGCAGAGATGCAAGGGAGAGACAGTATTTTTGGGTGCAACAACTGGAAGCAAGTAAAATAAAATGAGAATAATTATGGAAAATTATGTTACTGGTAAACAATCTCTAGAATGTTCTTTGCGTTGTAGGAGACGGAACTTAACTATTCAGATAATGAAGAAGCTACTGAAATGTATCTAGACAGGTTAATGACATAACAGCAAGGTCAAATTTATAACAAAATTATCAGCAAGAACAACTTTTATAATATTAAAAATTTACTAGCGAGAGTTATTTTATCATAAGAAAATTGTCAAGAAAACGTATCTGATAGGCTCGCTGAAGAAAGTGAACGGTAGGAAAACAAAAATAGGGGGCAGCATTTATATTGGGATCATGCTTGGGGCAGCCTTTAAATCGGGATCATGCTTTCTACACATACAAGAATATTAAATAAGATATATTTAAAATTAGCTCTACGCTTAAATATAAATTGCAAATAATCATAATCTGCAAAAGGCAAGGATTGGGAATTATTTTTAGTTAGAAAAATGACAGTTAAGTTACTAGATTAACTAATAAGGCATCTAACAGCCCCTAGCGACTTTGAGCGAAACATTCTGTCACAGTAATAAAGTATGGAATGAACCATTGGTAGTAGCCAACATTACCCAGAAATGATCTCAGTTGAGTGACAGTAGCAGGTTTCTCCATATCCTTCATAGTTTGCACCTTGTCCTGTAAAGTGGCCATAGCTACTTCTCCAACCAAGTGGCCGAGAATTTGCAATTGTGTGAAACCAATCTCGAATATGGAAGGGTTTAAATGAAGTCCATGCTGTTTCAGACAGGCGAGAACTCAACAAAAAGTTGCGGGGTGCGATGACCAATCCTGAGAATGCATTAGTATGTTGTCTATAAAGCATGAAACATTGTTGAGGTCTTGCAATGCTGTCCTCATGAGCCAGTTAAAGCAGCCATGGGCATTCACCATACCAAAAGGCATGACCCTGAGCTGGTACAGACCGTATCTTGTGGAACAAGCTGTTAGAGGCTTGGTAGTCTCGCTCAGCGGGACTTGCCAAATCCACTGGCCAGATTTAATTTGGACATGTAGTGGGCTCTGGAGAGTAATGAGAAAATATACTCGGCATCGGCATCTTGCTTACTCACTGCCAGTAACGGCGAACACCAAGATGAAATGCTGTTTTCAGCTATTCCAAGGCAGACCCAAGTGTCATGATTTTCCTTCAGCTGTACGGACAACTGGTGGGGCAGACCATAGGAATGCCGAAACGGCTCTGGGTCAGTCAATCTGACATGATACTTATGGGTCGTGGTAGTGCCTGGGAGTTCGTTGAAGACATTCTCATAGTCCTCTAGTATCTTGTTCAGCTGTTCCCGTTGACTCGGTTACAGTCTGGAGTTAATAATGCAATTACTCAAACTTTCCATTTGGTGTGTGGGAATGGCCTCACTGGCAAAAAGTTGAAGGATTCCAAGTGAAGAGAGATATGTTTCCTTAGTAGTTTCTCCATAACTTTGCAAACTATGCTGGTCAAGGAAACTGGTCTATAGTTCAGAGCCATATCCCTCCTTCCCTTTTTGAAGATAGGTATCCCGTTTGCTTGTTTCCAGCATCTTGGAATCACCCCCGACTCCAGTGACTTTTTAAATATGATACTTAGTGCCACTGATATTGAGTTTGCGCATTTTTTAAGCACATGAGGGGATATGTCATCAGGACCTGTAGCTTTATGAGCATCTAAATCCATCAGCGCTTTGCATACCTCTGTGGCTGTAAGGTTGATGTTCTCTAATACCGGCCCTTGAGCTTCTATCTCTGCAATCTGAGGGGGTGGGGTATTTTCTACGGTAAATACTGACTAAAACTCCTTGTTCAATTCTTTGCAGATCTCTTCATCCGTCTCAGTGATGCTTCCATCCGCTCTCTTTAGCCTTAAAACCTGTTCTTTTACCTTCAGTTTTCCTCTGATAAAGCTGTGGAAAAGCTTGGGATTTTCTTTAGCCTTCCTGGTGATGTCCCTCTCATAGTCTCTCTCTGCCTCTCTCCTTTTACTTAGGTAGTCATTTCTTGCTCTTTTGTAGGTTTGCAAGGCATTTATGTTTTTTCTCCTCCTATACCTTTTCCAGCATTAGTCTCTCCACTCCTTAGCTCTTTTACACCCATTATCGAACCATTTCACTCTGGCATGAATTACACCTACTTTGGTGACAGGTATGCAGCAATCTACTATCTTCCCATATTTCTCACAAACGATGTCATACATTTCTTGTACAGATTTGTTGTAAAATAAGGTTCTCCAGTCAATAACTGCAAAAAGCTCATTCATTTTGATGTAATCTCCTTTCGGATAGTTCCTCCTCATGTCCTCAGTGCCTCTACTCTCAGGCAGAATATCTTCAATGATATACTCCATCAACAACACACAGTGGTCACTCTTTCCAATTGGTGGTTCATACTCAATTTTTTCAATATCCAACACATTATCTGTGAATACTAGATCAAGTAGTGATGGCTCATCCCCACCCCTGGCCCTCGTTGGTTCCATTACATGTTGGTGTAGGAAATTCCCTTGTACGCAATCTAGGAATATTGCCCCGAATGAGTCCTCACCACTGTGTGGGTTAAGATTTATCCAATCTATCTCTTTATGATTAAAATCTCCCATAATCAAAATCCTACATTTTTTCTCCCGTGCCACGTTAACAACTGAGTTTATGACTTCAATAGTACCTATATGACTTTCCTCATAAACTTCAAGCCTATTCTGGTTCCTTGGTTATATACAACAGTTATTATAATGCTCTCTGACCCAGTATTTATGCGAGCAACAAGAAATTCCTTGAACTCACTTTCTATAGCCAAGTTTATTTCTTCAACTTGAATCCTTTCACTTATGAGCAGTGCTATCCCTCCACCAGTCCTCTCAGATCTTTCAACCCTTAGTATTCTGAAGCCTTTTGGTAAAAACTGTGACACTGTTTATGTCCTCACTCAACTTAGTCTCTGTAATTGCTACTATATCTGCCTTACTGCTGTGAAGCCTATCTTTTAATTCTACTGCCTTACCAGCTAATCCGTCAGCATTTGTGTACTACAATTTTAATGAGGCCCCATCCCCTGATCTTCTGTCATTATCTTCTTTATCTCCCCTTTGTCTGGAAGAACTCTGAAATGAAAATTTTTCTTCTCTTCTTCATTTCTTTCCTCATTTAACCTTCTTGCCTCTTGCAACAAGTTTTTGATCTTTCCCATCTCTTCATGTGTTCTGTATCGTCTAATGAACACTTATTTGAATTCTTGAAGGTCTTTTAGACTTTTTTTTCTCAACAATATTTCCCTACTTGTTTCCCCTCGAATATTTATCTAGTTGGTGTATGTTTACAATATCCTCAGGACCACAAACTACTCCAAGCTTTCTTATCAGGTCTACAACCCTAGCTTTATTTTCTTAAAGTCCCTCCTGCCATGTTGGCTCCTGGGATTCGCTTATGCCTGAGATTACCACTGTCTTCTCCTTATCAAGTGCCTGTTTGATGAGTGGGTTTGCCCTTTCCATCACACGTCTTTCATTTTTTTGATTACTGTCTCTTTATAGTCAACTGTTTGTATGTTTTCCAGTGCCACCACCTTTACAGCCTCTTTTACTGCCACATTCCCCTTTAGTGCATCAGCAAAGGAAGTTTTCATGGCATCATATTCCATATTCAGCTCCTGGAACTCTTTTCTAAACTGTTCAATGTTTTCCTTAATCTGGACATTCCAAGCAGCAATCTTGTCTCTCTCAGAAGAGAGCAGTGAACTAACATCTAATTCCTTTAGGTTGTGATTACCTAATTGTGATTACCTAATTGTGTTTATGGGAAAGAGCCCAAAGCTCGTATCTTCCCGTCTCCTGATCGGTTCCATTTTATACTTAGTGATACTTATCATACCTGTCCTTAAAACTATGGATTGAGATAGCATTAACTACCTCCTCGCTTAGCCAATTCCAATTATCAACTACTCTTACACTGAAAAAGTATTTCCTCACATCCTGCAAAGAAGTTTTCTTACGAAGCTTCAAACTATGACCTCTAGTTCTAGAGCCAGCCATATCAAAATATCGATCCCTATCCACTATCATAACCATGAAGGAAGAGAGCAGTGTGATTACCTAATTGTGATTACCTAATTGTGTTTACGGGAAAGAGCCCAACGCTCGTATCTTCCCGTCTCCTGATCGGTTCCATTTTAGACTTAGTGATAATTATCATACCTGTCCTTAAAACTATGGATTGGGATAGCATTAACTACCTCCTCGCTTAGCCAATTCCAATTATCAACTACTCTTACACTGAAAAAGTATTTCCTTACATCCTGCAAAGAAGTTTTCTTACGAAGCTTCAAACTATGACCTCTAGTTCTAGAGCCAGCCATATCAAAATATCGATCCCTATCCACTCTATCATAACCATGAAGGAATTTAAAGACTGTCACCATATCCCCCCTCACTCTTCTAGCTTCGAGTGATGGTAAGTCTAATTCCCTCAGCCTCTCATCATAACTGAGATTGCGTATTTCTGGCACCAGTTTCGTGGCATGTCTTTGAACTTTTTCAAGCTTAGCTATGTGCTTTTTCAAGTGCGGATTCCAAAAGGGGGCTGCATATTCGAGTTTTGGCCTCACATAGGTTACATAAATATTTCTTAACATTTCCTTGTCCATGTGCCTGAAGGCTACCCTTACATTTGATAAGAATGCATATGCTGCCCTTACTACGCCATTTATATGTATTTCTGGAGACAAATCTGCCAGTATGTTTACTCCTAGATCTCTCTCATTTTCTGTCTCTTGAAGTTGTACTCCAGCCACCGAGTAGTCAAGCTTGGGCCTTCTTGCACTTGTACCCATTCTCATTACCTTACATTTTGAGGTATTGAATTTCATTTGCCACTTTTCTGACCACTCATGCAGATTATTTAGATCCTCCTGAAGTTCTCTACCATTGTTCTCATTTTTTACTTTCTTCACAATCTTTGCATCATCTGCAAACATATTCATGAATGAATTTACAGACTCTGGTAGGTCATTTACATATACAAGGAACAAAAGTGGCCCTAAAACTGAACCCTGTGGAACTCCACTACTAACTCTTCTCCATTCAGACACTGAGTGCCTTACTCTAACCCTCTGTTCCCTTCCTTCTAAGTAAGTTTTTATCCATTCCAAGACATTTCCACCTATTCTAGCCATTGATTGCAGCTTCCTAATAAGTCTCCCATGTGGAACAGTGTCAAACGCTTTCTGGAAGTCTAGGAATATGCAATCTGCCCAGCCCTCTCTTTCCTGTAAGATTTGGCTTACCTCATCATAAAATTCTAATAAGTTTGTTACTGTTGATCTACCTTCTCTGAAGCCATGTTGCCTCACTGACAAAAAGTTGAAGGATTCCAAGTGAAGAGAGATATGTTTCCTTAGTAGTTTCTCCATAACTTTGCAAACTATGCTGGTCAAGGAAACTGGTCTATAGTTCAGAGCCGTATCCCTCCTTCCCTTTTTGAAGATAGGTATCACATTTGCTTGTTTCCAGCATCTTGGAATCTCCCCCGACTCCAGTGACTCCTTAAATATGATACTTAGTGCCACTGATATTGTGTTTGCGCATTTTTTAAGCACATGAGGGGATATGTCATCAGGACCTGTAGCTTTATGAACATCTAAATCCATCAGCGCTTTGCATACCTCTGTGGCTGTAAGGTTGATGTTCTCTAATACCGGCCCTTGAGCTTCTATCACTGCAATATGAGGGGGTGGGGTATTTTCTACTGTAAATACTGACTGAAACTCCTTGTTCAATCCTTTGCAGATCTCTTCGTCCGTCTCAGTGATGCTTCCATCCGCTCTCTTTAGCCTTAAAACCTGTTCTTTTACCTTCAGTTTTCCTCTGATAAAGCTGTGGAAAAGCTTGGGATTTTCTTTAGCCTTCCTGGTGATGTCCCTCTCATAGTCTCTCTCTGCCTCTCTCCTTTTACTTAGGTAGTCATTTCTTGCTCTTTTGTAGGTTTGCCAGGCATTTATGTTTTTTCTCCTCCTATACCTTTTCCAGCATTTGTCTCTCCACTCCTTAGCTCTTTTACACCCATTATCGAACCATTTCTCTCTGGCATGAATTACACCTACTTTGGTGACAGGTATGCAGCAATCTACTATCTTCCCATATTTCTCACAAAAGATGTCATACATTTCTTGTACAGATTTGTTGTAAAATAAGGTTCTCCAGTCAATAACTGCAAAAAGCTCATTCATTTTGATGTAATCTCCTTTCCGATAGTTCCTCCTCATGTCCTCAGTGCCTCTACTCTCAGGAAGAATATCTTCAATGATATACTCCATCAACAACACACAGTGGTCACTCTTTCCAATTGGTGGTTCATACTCAATATTTTCAATATCCAACACATTATCTGTGAACACTAGATCAAGTAGTGATGGCTCATCCCCACCCCTGGCTCTTGTTGGTTCCATTACATGTTGGTGTAGGAAATTCCCTTGTACGCAATCTAGGAATCTTGCCCCAAATGAGTCCTCACCACTGTGTGGGTCAAGATTTATCCAATCTATCTCTTTATGATTAAAGTCTCCCATAATCAAAATCCTACATTTTTTCTCCCGTGCCATGTTAATAACTGAGTTTATGACTTCAATAGTACCTATATGACTTTCCTCATAAATTTCAAGCCTATTTTGGTTCCTTGGTGGGTTGTATACAACAGTTATTATAATGCTCTCTGACCCAGTATTTATGCGAGCAACAAGAAATTCCCTGAACTCACTTTCTATAGCCAAGTTTATTTCTTCAACTTGAATCCTCTCACTTATGAGCAGTGCTATCCCTCCACCAGTCCTCTCACATCTTTCAACCCTTAGTATTCTGAAGCCCTTAGGAAAAACTGTGACACTGTTTATGTCCTCACTCAACTTAGTCTCTGTAATTGCTACTATATCTGCCTTACTGTTGTGAATCCTATCTTTTAATTCTACTGCGTGTTTAGCTAACACAAAAGAATAATGTATAATTTTTTGAGTTTTAAGTTTTTCATGATATGAATTTTCCACAGGGCAAACTGTCTAGAATATTCTCGGAAGAAAAAGTAAAGAAGAGCTGACTTCAGTAAAACAAAAAAGATGCACAAAACAACAGTGAAGAGTGAAGTCCATGCAAATAAAACTGCAACAAATGGAAACTCTAATGATGAAAGCACGAATTTTGGAACCCTGGACAATGGCACCGTAAGGAATGATACACATATCAGCGAGTCTCTTCCAAAACAGCGAAAGTTGACAGTGAATACAGATTCATCTCTTGATCAAAATGGCCACCACGCCGAGGCCAACGGGCATCCTGGAAATGTCACAAACCAAAGCACCCTCTTAAAAATGATCTTGGATATCGTTTTAGAAGAGAAATTAGTGACAGGCATCGGCAGAGTAGAAAAAGTGGTGGAATTTAAGCATCCTCATGAACTGAAGATAAGATCCAGTTGACCTTCGGTGCACGAGTGCTTGAGTGCCTGCATTAGTGAGTTAGAGAAATAAATATGTATATAGAGTGTGAGCTGAAAGCTAGCCACCCTCCACGGTGAGAGATTACCCTCTTGAGACCTTCACTTAGTATAAATGTTCATTGAGATTAAAGAGACGTAGGAAGTTTCACAAAGAACTATCAGGTAAGCCATTCTATACTTTGGCAGTGATAGACAGTCGAGCATGAGACTTGACAGAGAGAGAGAGAGAGAGAGAGAGAGAGAGAGAGAGAGAGAGAGAGAGAGAGAGAGAGAGAGAGAGAGAGAGAGAGAGAGAGAGAGAGAGAGAGAGAGAGAGAGAGAGAGAGAGAGAGAGAGAGAGAGAGAGAGAGAGAGAGAGAGAGAGAGCCAATTACGTTGAACTAATATATATATAAAAATTATATCCTTGAGGACAAGATATCAAGGGTAATGACCTCCATTATGTGGTAGACTTTGTCTACCAAATTGATATGATTGGCGAAATGACACATTTCATAGTCCACAAATAGTGAACCTAAATAAAATCGTCCTTTAGGTATCCAGTGAATTATAATAAAAATTATAATCATCATATGAACAACAATGCTCTACTACTACTACTACTACTACTACTACTACTACTACTACTACTACTAATTATAATAATAATAATAATAATAATAATAATAATAATAATAATAATAATAATAATAATAATAATAATAATAATAATAATAATAATAATAATAATAATAATAATAATAATAAAACAGAGTTCTCTTTTTATTTGTCCTCATTCTGCAGGATCTATTGGACTTGGCCATTCGTCAGGAAGGATGCAGTCACGAGCAAAGCCAGGACATTTTAAAGGCTGTCGTGCGCTACAGTGTCAAAACCCAACATCCTTATTTCTTCAACGAACTCTACGGAGGCATAGACGATGTGGCACTCACAGGGGCGTGGCTAACAGAGGCACTAAATACCAACCAGTAAGCTAACTTGAATTCGTAAGTACATACAACAAGCAGACTAGAGCTTTAGTTAAAATATCTATGTCGTTCATATATATATATATATATATATATATATATATATATATATATATATATATATATATATATATATATATATATATATATATATATATATATGTATATATATATATATATATATATATATATATATATATATATATATATATATATATATCTATATATATATATATATATATATATATATATATATATATATATATATATATATATATATATATATATATATATATATATATATATATATATATATATATATATATATATACGACTGATGGTATTACAGACTTCATTAGGACTGACCCAGACAGCTACTGGTTAAGTCTTCCTTCAGGTATTCTTCTTTCCTTATGCCTACATCTACACCGATTATTCTCGCATATTCGTTACATATCTCATACTATCCAATTACATTTGACAAGTCACCACATTCCTCAATTCTGTTTCCTTTTGCTCTCTTTTTCATAATTTTTACTATAATCATGGAAGGTCCACAGCTTTTTTATTTTATGAATGTGACACAGGGACAGGCAAGAAAATTGCCCTCATCAGTAAAGGCCCTGGCATGAAGAAAACATTAAGACAAAGAAAAAGTAAAAGGTTAAGGACAAGGCAAAGATAAGGTAATGATACACAATAGGAAAAGGATAGGCTAAAAGAAAAGCCAGAGTACTGAGAACCCAGAGATATGGCAGAATTATGCCCTGAGATGGCGATAGATATGTTTTATGAAGGAAGACAGGTTGTAAGAATTAGGAAAGACAGAGGGAGGAAGAGAGTTCCAGAGTCTGGAGGTAGATGGGAAGAAGTATTTATTGCACCGACCAGTCCGCAAGCTACAAATCTCCACACAGTATTTGTGAGACAAGGCCGCGTGATGAGTGTTACGTGGCCTCGACAGTATTTTAGGGATGCAACTCCCCAACTAGCCAGACAAGTGATGGAAGTAGTAGCAATAGGAAAGAATGTGATGATACCTTGCTGTGAAGTTATTCTAAATCCAGATTATCAGTAAGAGAAGAGTCATTAATGAGTCTGACTGCCTTAGATTCAACCCTATCAAGTAGATAAGTATATGAAGGAGCACTCCAGATGTGCTTGCAGTATTCTAAGCAGGGATAGATAAGACCTTTGATAATTTTAAGTAACTGTAAAGAGGAAAAGTAATATAAAAACAAAACAGAACCCTCAATTTTGTGGATGCATATTTAGAAATTTGGATTAAGAGATTCCTCCAAAAGAAGTTAGAGGCTATCTGGATTCCTAATGTGTTTATAGACTTAAGAGGGTAAATTTCATTAGTTTTGAAGATAATAGGACTATCAGGAGGAGAAGAAGATTAAGAGATAGCCAGAAACTGCGTCTTGAGGGCATTAAATTTAACTAAATTTTGGGTGTCCCACTGAGATACCTTCTGCATATCGGAGTTGAGAGTACAAGAAAGAGTAATACGAGACTCATTACGAGTAGCAAATGAAGGTTGTGAAGAATATGCAGAGGAAAAATGAAGGGTAGAATCATTGGCAAAGGCGTGAAGAAGATAGAAAGATGGGTATTGTAGATGTAGGCATAAGGATTGAACCATGCCTGAAGGAAGACTCAACCTGGAGCTGGCTGTCCCAATCCTAATTGAATTTGTAATTCCTTCAGTTGTAGTATCTCAATGGGCAGCTCGTGCCATGGCCCTCTGGTAGACATGTTTGGTGGTGGTAATGGTTTTGCCCTTAACCTTGAATCTCCTAATAGATCTGCTTCTTTCACTCCTCACTTTTCTAACAACTATGTTCTGAACTCCAGTCTTTCATCTGTGGAACAGCACTTGGGTATATCCCTCCCTAATCTCCTCTATCTCCCTTAACTCAGTTGTCTAACCATGCTTCCCCTATCCCATTTCAAATTTCTCACTTTAACCTGTAGTCCCATTTCTGTTTCAAAGCTGGGGTCTGTGCCTACTGCAACACTAAGACTTTCATTGCAAGGCTCATGGACTTTGAATCGCCTGACATTGATGTTCTCTGGCTGAAGATCTATTTCTCCACTACAACTATATTCCTTTGTTTCTGCTACTGTTCTCCATTTTCCACTGACTTTGTGTCTTTCTTTGAATATCTGTCCTCTTGCCATGAGTCCTTACTATTGTCTCACCCATATGCTGATGTTCTCTTTATAGGAGATTTCAATGTACACCACAGTGAGTGGCTTAATTCTTCTCACACTGATGTGGGAAGAACTGAGACACTTGCTTTCTGAATTACTCACGATCAGGAGCAGATTATCAAACATCCTACTTGTGTTCCCAATACACACGAACATTTAGCCAACACTCCTTACCTATGTCTTGCTTCTAATCCTTTAAACTATGCATATTCTGTACTTTCCCCTCTTGGTAAATCTGATCTCTCTTTGATCACAATCTTTTCCATTTTCACTCCCCCTCTATCAATTCCTTCTAATTAGTGATGCCTTTGATATTTTGAGTATGTCCAATGGGATGATTTATGTACCTTCTTTTTGACTTCCTATGGGATGGCTACTGCATTTGGATCTGCAACACTGATAGGGTAGCCCTAGAAGTTGCTGAGATCAGAACTTCAGGAATGGAGGTGTTCATCCCCTCCTCTATGAAAACTTTCTCCCCCTAATCCTTGATTTCACCGTGCGTACTCCATGGTCATTCAGGCCATGGGATGGGCATGCTGGTCGTACCAAACCTTTCTTTCTGATTAAGTTCACTCTGCTTTTATTACAGCTAGAAATTGATTCACTGCTCAGATTTGAAGGTCTAAAGCTTCCTTTTCAAGAATGAAAGTTGATAACCTTAATTCCTCTTCCACAGATAAATGTGCCTGGTCCTTAGCCAAAAACTTCTCTAAAAATTTCTGTAACTCAAGCTTTCCCCAACTCTATTATTCTAATAGTTCTATAGCTTGCTTTCCCACTGACAAAGCCACTCTCTTTGGCTCTCATTTTTCTGCCAACTCTTATGTAACCAATTCCAGTGCACATGTTCCTTGTATTTTACCCTTCTCTTACCCTATGCCCTCCCTTATTCTTTCTTCACACAAAGCCTATAAGGCTCTTCACTCTCTAAAGACAAACAAGGTATCTGGACTTGTTGGTATCCCTGCAAGATTCCTTAAAGGAGTTTGCAGATGAAGTGGCTCCTGTTATTTGCCATCTGCTTTGTCTCATTCTCTCAAGCAGTATCTATCCTTCATCTTGGAAGCATGCTCTAGCTCAGCCTAATCCTAGGAAGGGTGACTGCTCTACTCCCTCAAGCTACTAACCTATTGCTCTAACCTCCGTTGTTGTTAAAGTATTTGAAACTTTGCTCAATTCTCACTTCTTGAAATGTCCTGAATCTAATTCGCTTATCTCCTATTACCAGTATGGCTTCTGCAAGGCAAGATTCATTGGTGACCTCCTATCCTATCTAACTAACGCATAGTCATCTTTTCTGAGGAACTATGGGGAATCCTTTGTCGTCACCCTTGATATCTCTAAGGCTATTGACAGAGTCTAGCCCAAGGCTTTGTTGGCCAAACTCCCTGCTTATGGCTTTACTCATTCTTTTTGATCTCTAATTTCCTGTTTTTTTCTGGTTCCAAAGAGCTCTGCTATTGTACCTACTCTGTTCCCTCTCAGCATCAATGATATTTTTCAGTTCCCATGCTCCTCTCTTCTTCATGCTTTTGCTGACGAAGCTACCCTTCATTTTTCCTCTGCCTTTTCTTCACAGTCTTCATCTGCTACTCGCAGTCAGTCTCATATTACTATTTCTTCTACACTCACTTCCAAGTTGCAGAGGTATTTGAGTGGGGCACCCAAAATTTTGTTAGATTTAATGTCTCCATGATGCAATTTTGGCTATCTCATGATTTTCTTGATAGCCCTATTGTCTTCGAAACTAATGAAATTTACCCTCTTAATTCTGTTACCTTATTAGGAATCCAAATAGCCATATCTTGTCATGGAGGAATGACATAATCTAAATTTCTAAATATGCCTCTAAAATAGGAGGATTCTGTATCATTTTCGTGATTGCTTTTCCTCTATTCAGGTACTTAAAATCTCTAAAGGTCTTATCCGCCCCTGCCTAGAATTCTGCTCGCACATATGGGGTGCTTCTTTTCTATTGCTACTATGTCCATTGCTGCTCTGATGAATTGGCAAGCTGCATCCCTTCCCGACTACCGAGGCCGCATAACAGTCGCCAAGCAGCTTCTTCTCACTAGTACTGCGTGGAGAGCTGTAGCTCACAGATTGGTCGGTGGAGCGACTCTGTAACTCTCTTCCTCCTTCTGTCTTTCCTAATACTTAAAACCTAGTTCCTTCACAAAGTGGAACTATCGTTATCTTAGGATCTAATCCTGCCATATCTCTATGTCCTCAGTACTTCGACTATTCCTTCAGCCTGTCCTTTCCTATTGTATATCACTCACTTATTTCTGCCTTGTCCTTAACCTCCTACCTTTTCTTCGTGTTTGCACTTTCTTTATGCCCTGGCATGATGAGGGCAATTTTCTTGACTGTCCCTGTGTTACACTCATAAAAAAATCTGTCTATCATCAATCTATCTATCTAGCTATCTATCCAATTATGTGATAAAAAGGTTTATAGCAGTCGCCGTTACAACTTAGCCCATCTCTTTAACATTACGTAACTTCCTTGTCATTGTAAGTTGCCTTTTCATGACAATTTGTGAATATCTTGTGAGATATCGTTTATATCGCCATCTCTATACAATTTACTCATAGTAAGGGACAAAGTCCTAGGTTTGTATTCGGCTCTGGAGAGAAGCCATTATTCTTAGATTTAGAGACCTTTTGGGATTAAGACAAATCCTTTGAAAAATGGGGTCTACTGAGTCAGTGGTGGAATAACGTTTTTCATATTAAAGCCTCGATAGATTATGTAAAGAGGTGTCTGTATAAAAGAACGACCGAATCAGCATCTAAGTAGCTTCGTCTCTTTGCCTGAAACCTTTTTGGATAAGAGGGTAATATCGTCTTTTAAGTAGTGGCTTATGTAGCCTTACAATTATGATCTATTAGATTAAATAGATAATTAGTTGATGAGTATCATCACTAACTCAGGCTTAAATAAAACTCGTCATGTTTTGTCATGATGAATAAGAATCGAGTCTGACGTTACTGTGTAACATGCTTTAATAATCATGCTTATCGTCAGTCCACTCCTGACGTAGGAAAGTTTTGGGCGTCATTGTCGGTTCTGTTATCATTTAATCTATTCTCTGATTGTGATGGTCGACTTTAACTGGCAAAGGTGAATTACGTATTCCAGAGGTAAAATATACATGCCTGCCTTATCAATACTGATATTGATTTCTCTTTTCAAGAAAGACTCTCTCTCTCTCTCTCTCTCTCTCTCTCTCTCTCTCTCTCTCTCTCTCTCTCTCTCTCTCTCTCTCTCTATGTTATTCTAACGCAAGAGTGCGATGAGTATATTCTTAGCTTATTGCAAGAGGCGACTGAGAGAGATAAGGAAGAAAAGGTTGAGACTCGTCTTCTAGACCTTCCTTTGCTTCCGCAAAACAAGCGAGAATGAATGTGGGAATTACATGCTGAATGGGGAAGTCGAGCTTTCTAATGTTTTCAATTTATTATGGACACTTCCAGATTCAGTGAGAAACAATGGATGATCTTATGAGCATAGAAAATCGTGGCGAAAATGATGTTGAATTGAACTCTGAATATAAAATAGTTTATATGCAAGATTTCAAAAAGGATTGGCAAATATGACACTAAAATACCGCTGGATGAAGCACAGCATCTTTTTAACAAGCTAACGCTTTTGGGCTTAACTCGTAACATAAGCATAAAAATCAAATGTATTAAGATATTCTTGAGTGATACAAGAAACGATAAGTCTTCGGAACAAGTTGTAAGGAGGAAAAGCTTTTTGTAAAAAAAATAAATAAATAAATAAATTAAAAAAAAAATAATAAAACTAAGAATCTATATATATTGATAATGCGTAGGTGTAATTGTCCATATAATGTGTCCACAACCAAAATAAAGATATGGCTTTTTGTCTACAATGTTTCAAAACAGGTACACATTTGAAGTTGCTCCCGTATTTATTATGGTGGAGCATTATATCATTGGCCAACTGGTATCAATTTTTGGGTAAGAACATGGAGATGGAATCTTTGCACCAGGTAAGAGAACCATGTATTAAATGAATAAAAAAGTACATACATACATACATTTACACACATATTTATATATATGCGAGTATATATATATATATATATATATATATATATATATATATATATATATATATATATATATATATATATTTTATATATATATATATATATATATATATATATATATATATATATATATATATATATATATATATATATATATATGTATATATACTCGTATATATAAATATATATATATATATATATATATATATATATATATATATATATATATATATATATATATATATATATATATATATATATATATATATATTTATATATATATATATATATATATATATATATATATATATATATATATATATATATATATATATATATATATATATATATATATATATATATATGAAGTGAGGAGACTGGGTATCCCCTTATTTAAGTTTTAGGGCCACAAAGAGTAAAGTTCTTCTTTGATTCGACTCGTATATATATAAATATGTATATATATATATATATATATATATATATATATATATATATATATATATATATATATAGTATGTATGTATGTATGTATGTATGTATGTATGTATGTATGTATGTATGTATGTATGTATGTATGTATGTATGTATGTATGTATGTATGTATGTATGTATGTATGTATGTATGTATGTATGTATGTATGTATGTATGTATGTATGTATGTATGTATGTATGTATGTATGTATGTATGTATGTATGTATGTATGTATGTATGTATGTATGTATGTATGTATGTATGTATGTATGTATGTATGTATGTATGTATGTATGTATGTATATATATATATATATATATATATATATATATATATATATATATATATATATATATATATGATGTCGCATGACAGAAATCGTGCTGAAGCCAGAATCTGAAACTTGTAACAAATCTTGAGGGGTAACGGTCGAGGGCACAGATATTTTATTACATGCCCTCACTTTTATTGAGTTTTGGGTGCAGACCATGTTTTCCCTTGGGACCACCAAGATTTATGGCTAGACACCTGGAACTAACCGCCGGTGCCATGCACCCCCAAGAGGCCTAAAGGATAAGGGACCCTCGGTCCTCGAAAACACCACAAGTCGTGAAGAGAAACGTGAGAAGCTAGAAGTCAAGGGTGAAATAGAATACTCTCCCAATTGTTTTTTGCGGTACCCCAATGTTTGTAGAAAGTGTCAAGGAGATATATGACTGGACCCATGAGACTTAGCATCTGGCATCGAGTACCTGAAGAGGATGGGAAAGGCCAAGAAGTTAGCCATTTCCTAAACCACAAGAAACACAAACATTTGACCCGTACGTATGTACATGCCCTGGAGAGATACCCAATAGACACGCTCTGACCTGGAACTTTTCCGTTCTATAGGCTTGTTGAAATAGCTCCTCCCCAAAATAGGAGGGACTCCACTTCGAACCTGGCGTTGATTTGCAGGACTGGATGTCACTTGAGTTCATTGGCAGGATTGGATGTCAAGCCATGCCCTGCCCCTGGGGTATTTCAAGAACCACCCAGGGCAGACACAGTTAGTTAGAACTTTGCCCGGGGCACGAATAGATTATAGATTGTGATAGTCATAAGAGGGGGGGCATTGAGGCGTCGAAGATGTTTTACTCTAGAATAAATTAAGATAAAGGAACCACTGCTTGTCCATTCTTACCTTGCACCCTTCTGGTACTAATATTAACGTAGTGAGAAGAATTCATCACGACAACTGGTGACACGTGGTGAAATAGTAATTAACTTTACGACAACTGGTAACAAGCGGTGAGATAACCCAGTCATCTTACAAAGTGGTGAATTCAGATGGGATAGTACAAAATCATTACAACAAACTTGGTGGCAGCGCAGTACGGATCACACTCCAGGAAAAAAGTACGAAGAGACTCTCATATCAGAAGAAACCAGTGCGAAGAAAAGAAAATAGGAATGGCAAAAGCAGAAATCCAACATCTCCCAATTCAAGAAATGAGTGACGAGGCCAAACACTGGAGAATTCTCGAACTGGAGGAGCACGTGCGGCGCCTACAAACTCCTGCCGACGCCGCTCCGTCGAGAAGGAACTTGGTCAACGCCGACAGAGAAACCGACGCCTCAAACATCGACGAACAGCCTGCCGCTCTGAGCCCCGTGGTGACACAGGGAACGCAGCAGGACAAGCCCCCACCCCGTGCCCTGGTTGTAAAGGCGCCTAGAGTAAAAAATTCACCTTTATACCTCGACGGCGCAAATGTAAAAGACCTCGAATGTCCGTCCATAATTCCCGCGACCGACTTCCTGAAATACTTGGGTCTGCGGATGAGAAGCGACGAGTGGTCAAACAGAGAATATTATGAAACTTTTAAGGAACTATTCCTAAGATATTTCTTAGTAAGCCGAAGTGTGACTGGGGCATTGAGTGAAAATACCCATTACAAGAAATATAAGTTGCCGGATCCGACCAAGAAGATGGCGATTCGTCGATTTTACTCGAGAGAAGAAGGAGAACCCCCTCCTTCCTTGCCTTCTGCCGTGAAGTCCTTCAGGATCACCTCCTTAAAATAGCTAAGTACTTGTGATCTGTATCCAGTGAGTAATGGGACAATTAGTAAAAGAAATTGAGGTCGGTGGATGCCGCCATTTTATCTTGTAGTTATGCTTTGACTCAGCCAACCCGCCTATGCGGGGTGTGGCGCCTAATAAGTTAATAAAAGTAGAATTTCTGTACCCATTACTAACATGGATAATTTGTACTAATAGCTATAAGAAGTAATGAACTCCCATTTTTTTATTATATGAATAATATAAAGTAATTGCGTTTAAAGGGTGTTCCATTTATTTGTATTAATGCCTAAATTGAATTTTAAGAACGCGAATGTATTGATTTTAATTGAAAATTTAATGTACGTGCAATCACTATTACAGTATATTAATTTCTTAAGCGTAAGAATTATAGTGAGAAATATACTTGAGTCTGTTTTTAAGGTTTTTCATAGACCACGTGTGATTTCCGAGAAAGGAATGCGGAAGTGACCAATCGATCTCCCAACCTCGTTATTATAAATATGTAGTAATTGTACTGATCTTTGATATTTAAAGTACGTGTAAAATCATTTTTATATAAATTTCTTAAAGCGTAAGAAATCGAGCGTTAAGATTGCGCCTGTTTCCAAGGTTCTTTCTTTTTTTTTGTTTGTTTTTTCTCCACTGGAGTAATGTTTTAGCGAAAGAAATAAATAAATGACAGATCGTTTTTTTTGTGTTGTTATGATGAAGAAATTAATATTACGATACGTGTGTGGCATTTTATTTTGAAGAATAAGAACTTTTGTGATATTATTTAGAGATGAGTTTTTTTAATTTCGCGCTATGCAGGCGACTGTAAGAGTAAATTAGAGGAATTTGTGCTGTCCTAGAATAGGGAAGGTTTTTCAGTGTCACCCAAACGTAGCTTCAAGGGAGTAGAATGTTTGTTTGTTGTTAGAATGGGACTTAGGACTGGTGAGGCAGTCATGTGACCGCACGGCCCAACCGAGATTTCACCTTTACTCTCCTTCAGAGAGATCGGGAAAGGGAAACCAACGTTGTAAATAAAAGGGAATTTTACAGAACGGGGATGATTGTTTTGTAAGTGATGCAGCGAGTGAGGCAGAGAATGAGTATGAATGACTGGGGGTATAATGGGGGGGTTGCTCTAGGGGGTGAAATCGCGGAAAGCACCGTTAGGAAGCACGATTGGGGAGTCTCTGCGAGGGTCGTTCCCCTGCTCCGCCAGGTTCTTCTGCATGCCATATCAGAGTATTTTTTATGGGAGGTGATGCGCTGTTGCAATATCTAGTGAGGGATATTTTTGAGAAAATGATTCTCCACCTGCCCAGATATGGCTGAGATGCCAAGTTTGTTTTATTTTTGTTTTGTCCCCTACTCCGCCATTGAGATTATTATTCGATTTCCGAGAGTTCCAAGATAGATATTACGTGATAAAGGACGTGAATCTATGAATGATTCCTTATTTTCTTTGCTAGCTGCAGTATATACATTATTTGTCTGAAGAGATATGTTAGATTGATAAAATAAAACTTTGCGAGTTTTAGCCATGATAATGTTTTATCAAAATTATTTCAGCATGGTCATAAAGAAAGAGTGAGAGCTGACACGAAATGACAACAAGAATGTTACACAGCCGTTTCCCGTATTTGAGAGAGCAGAAGTTGATCCAGAAGCCAAAAGAACAGGGGAGAAAACAGCGCCCACATGCGCACCCCCATAAAAGCAAACAGACAGAACAGTTATATGTTGAACTTCTCCCTGTTCTGGAGGAAATTCTGTTGTTTAGTAATTTAAATAAGTTAAATTCGAGATAGTAAAAGAATATATATATTTCATGTTTGAATTGTTCATGTACAACTCCTTACGAGATTTTGAAACTTAAGCAAAATACATTCTTTACTGTTGCTAATGAAATATACTTTTTGTTTTATTATTGCATACACAGAGACAGACTTTTTATATTCTTTGATACCCGTTTTTGTTATATAGTTTTTTGTATTGAAGAAATCTTTAAAATCTTAATTAAAGAGTTTTGAAAAGATTATCTAGAAATAATTATTGTTAATTACTATCACTGTTATGAATTTAAAATTATAATTGAGCTAATTAAGATAATTAAGATTCTCAGAA
Organism: Halocaridina rubra; assembly: GCA_037179515.1. Lineage (NCBI taxonomy): Eukaryota > Metazoa > Arthropoda > Malacostraca > Decapoda > Atyidae > Halocaridina > Halocaridina rubra. The sequence goes on from JAXCGZ010015136.1 coordinate 56,842, forward strand.
TTTATATGTTGAGTTTTAAGTTTAAAAATTAATGACACTTAAGTCCTTTTTAAGAAGTTGTTAAGAAAAAGATATTTGTACTTTTGTTGATCGTAGTAAAGATATTTGTCACATATGATTTTAATCTTTTGCTTTAATTTCATCAGAGTGTGTGTGCTTCGACTCAACCCTCTGATTTATAGCAAGAAAAGGATTGTCATTATAGACAAGGATGTGTATGCTGTTACAGTAAAGTCCTTAGCAATATTAAACAGAAAGGAATGGATTTATGCTTCGACATTTCTGCAGTTGTACACTAAGTTCTTTTTGCTTTTGTTTTTTTTAATTGGGAATAAGAATAGCCCTCTGACAATAAACGTAAAACTCTATCGATAGTCATTGCTAACGTTTGTTCACTTTCATTTGTTTATTTATTATTTTATTATTAGAGATACTCTGCGACAATTTTTTATTTTCAGTACATTTAAAGGAAGGAGGCCCGTCTCATCTGACACATGGGTGGATACCGCAACGTATATCACGGTCGCCCAGTCAACCTTTCTCTCTCTCTCTCTCTCTCTCTCTCTCTCTCTCTCTCTCTCTCTCTCTCTCTCTCTCTCTCTCTCTCTACTCTGAGACTGACATGAGCTTCTTCCGATACTACAAGAATGTTGCCGTCATTGATTCTTTTTTTTGTTTTTTTTTCCAGCGAAGCTAGGCGATACTTGTGCCTACATTTTATTGCAGTCGATAGATTGTTGCATGCTGTTATTGCATAAATACTGATAAGACATCGGTAGTACTGACTTTTGCATAAATACTTTCGCCACATATCGCAACTGTTTAGAGAATAGATAAAACTCCCATTGACAAATTGTGGAGCCAGCAAGTTGCCACTTATGCTCTATATATATACATAGATTATGACAGCAGGAATTTGAATAGTAAAAGAGACTGTGTTAGAATGAGCATTATTATGAAATATAAGTATAGAACTCTGTTCTTACTTCAGAATGCCAGTCTCCATTGTATATATATGGCTATTTTTGATTTAGTATTTTTATTTCATTTTTTATATTATTCTTATTTTGATTATGATTATTAGTAATGTTATTATTATGTTGACTGATATTGTTGCTATCTCTCAATGGCTTGTTGCTAATTATTATTTTGAAATGCAATCAGCAGTAACCTGATGATTTGTATCTTTTATCTGAATTCATACTTGATGTTACTGTAGCCACCGCTAATAAGAATATTTCTTTAGTGGCTTTTCTCAGTATTTAATGATTGTTCTTTTTGATATTTATAGTAATGTTATGTATCAGTTTCTAAGCTAAGTCCTAAGTATCTTGGAATAATAATCTAGTTGTGTAGACACATACCTTCCATTACCACCCTATTTCTAGGCAGCCCTGACCTGCAAGTTCTAAAAGTCTTTAGATTTTGTCCTCTCAAACAAGTCCTTGTTGCCCATTGAATAGAGATTGCAATCACTTGCAGTTGCAGGGGAGGCAAAGTATAGCCTCCGAGTACCAACGTATGGCCATTGTTGGTACCCCGAAGTCATAGGGAACCTTTCTTACAACTGTAGTAGTGACATAGGTTCAAATTTTCATCCCGAGGTCTGCTTCAAAGGTACATGTGTATGCAGTACTGAAGAGAATCGTGCTGACGTTGCAGGTCTCCTACAGGGTGGTCTTAGTCAAGATCGGCCCGAGAGTAGGACGAAAAAACCAGGCTGGAGGGATTTGGAAGGTGCATCGATCGCTTCCTCTTTGTCTTGCCTATCTTAGAAAGAAGATAATTTATGGTAGTGTACGAACCTGGACCTGCAGCGAAGACGGCGGGGGAGTGAAAAAACGAGAGAGAGAAACTGTGGAATCATGCCTAGCAAGAATTTTATGAGCAAGGGAAAGAGAAAACAAAAGTCTTTAATATCCTAATAACACTTTAAAAAGCCATGTAAACGAATTGATGAAATCCCAGAAAAAAAAGGGGGGTAATTCCCATACATGTCCTAACTGTAGTGAAAAGAGAGAGCAAAAAAAAGAGAAGTTTTTTTAAATATCTGAATAATACCTTTAGAAGCCACGTACACGCATTGATGGGATTCAAACAGACAGAAAGAAAAAATCCCTATACATGTCCAAACCTTAGTGAAGAGAGAAAGAAGGGTATTTAAAATCCCTTATTAGTTGTTGGAAAGAACAACCCACGCTTTAGAACTGAAAGAAAAAATGGGAAAGAAAAGGTCCCCACCGTCTTTAACCACTGTGTTAAAAGACCAATTCTTTTATTATTTGTTTTACCTAGTTTTAAGATAATTTTAAGCGACAACTCAGAGACTCCTTTAAATATAGTTTTTGAATAAGTGCCTTTGATAAATTGTATGATTTGCACCGATAGTAATAAGTTGTCTTCTGCCTAAATAATATCATTGTTTTGCTTTAGCATTATCATTGTTTGAATCATGATTTAATCTTTGTGTTCATTAAGTTCTCATCTCAGTTTGTCTCTGAATAGGAATTGCATATTGAAATGATGAATGTTTTCTGACTTTTCACATCGTAACCAATATTTTGTTTCAGGAGTAGTTTTTTAAGGCCTAATTTTAAGACAAATCAATGCCCCATAGTAACGATAGGAATTTACCATTTATGTTATTGTCTATCGCATTTTAAATGTTCGTACATACTAATGTTCTACATGATTTATATTTTTACTGTAGCTAACCAACTTTTGTAAATCTTTTGAAAAAGGAGAGAAGTAGACACAGTAACGTCATGATCTAAACTAACTTGTGATCTTAATTAATGGTTGATAATGATTAGTTACACACTGAAATCCTAATGATTAAGGTTAACTTTATTTTTTAAATATAGGAATGTTTGTACTAAAGATTGTTTAGTGTTCATAGAACTAGGAATTCTTAGAAAATAGCTTAAATAATTCAGCCCCATTTCTATTGTAAACTAATGTTAACTAGGATATGTCCAAGAGCTCTCAAAATAAGAGATATTTCAGTTTTGGTTGGGAGGGATGTCGCATGACAGAAATCGTGCTGAAGCCAGAATCTGAAACTTGTAACAAATCTTGAGGGGTAACGGTCGAGGGCACAGATATTTTATTACATGCCCTCACTTTTACTGAGTTTTGGGTGCAGACCATGTTTTCCCTTGGGACCACCAAGATTTATGGCTAGACACCAGGAACTAACCGCCGGTGCCATGCACCCCCAAGAGGCCTAAAGGATAAGGGACCCTCGGTCCTCGAAAACACCACAAGTCGTGAAGAGAAACGTGAGAAGCTAGAAGTCAAGGGTGAAATAGAATACTCTCCCAATTGTTTTCTGCGGTACGGCCAATGTTTGTAGAAAGTGTCAAGGAGATATATGACCGGACCCATGAGACTTAGCATCTGGCATCGAGTACCTGAAGAGGATGGGAAAGGCCAAGAAGTTAGCCATTTCCTAAACCACAAGAAACACAAACATTTGACTCGTATGTATGTACATGCCCTGGAGAGATACCCAAAAGACACACTCTGACCTGGAACTTTTCCATTCTATAGGCTTGTTGAAATAGCTCCTCCCCAAAATAGGAGGGACTCCACTTCAAACCTGGCGTTGATTTGCAGGACTGGATGTCACTTGAGTTCATTGGCAGGATTGGATGTCAAGCCACGCCCTGCCCCTGGGGTATTTCAAGAACCACCCAGGGCAGACACAGTTAGTTAGAACTTTGCCCGGGGCACGAATAGATTATAGATTGTGATAGTCATAAGAGGGGGGGGCATTGAGGCGTCGAAGATGTTGTACTCTAGAATAAATTAAGATAAAGGAACCACTGCTTGTCCATTCTTACCTTGCACCCTTCTGGTACTAATATTAACGTAGTGAGAAGAATTCATCACGACAACTGGTGACACGTGGTGAAATAGTAATTAACTTTACGACAACTGGTAACAAGCGGTGAGATAACCCAGTCATCTTACAAAGTGGTGAATTCAGATGGGATAGTACAAAATCATTACAACATATATATATATATATATATATATATATATATATATATATATATATATATATATATATATATATATATATATATATATATATATAATATATATATATATATATATATATATATATATATATATATATATATATATATATATATATATATATATAATATATATATATATATATATATATATATATATATATATATATATATATATATATATATATGAAGTGAGGAGACTGGGAATCCCCTTATCTAAGTTATAGTGCCACATAGAGTAAAGTTCTTCTTTGATTCGACCACCTCCATTTTAAGGAGGACTATGGCTTTTACGTGTGGACGTGTTATTCAAACGGGTACTGAAATACACGAAAGCGTAAGAATTAAGCATAACGTAGAAACAAGGCGGAAATAAATTGGTAGAAAAAAACCTACATTTTATCAATTCAAAGGAGATTTTTTTTTTATTGGTTTGTTTATTATAGTTTGCTGTTTATACATGACGCATAGAATTAACACATTTCGCAATAAAATATGAAATAACAGAAGCTTGTCAATCAATCGTGTTGAATATTAATTTACATGTCTTAACAGAGGGCATCTATATATAAGTAAATAATGTCAGATATACGGTTATTCTGCTAAGTAACGATTATTATATATAAAAATCTGCATTTATAGTAAACATTTATGAGTCAGATAGAGTGGTCGCATGCACATGTACTATAAATAGAGATTTTGAAATAACACACATACACACACTGTTCCACATGGGAGACTTATTAGGAAGCTGCAATCAATGGCTAGAATAGGTGGAAATGCTTTGGAATGGATAAAAACTTACTTAGAAGGAAGGGAACAGAGGGTTAGAGTAAGACACTCAGTGTCTGAATGGAGAAGAGTTAGTAATGGAGTTGCACAGGGTTCAGTTTTAGGGCCACTTTTGTTCCTTGTATATATAAATGACCTACCAGAGTCTGTAAATTCATTCATGAATATGTTTGCAGATGATGCAAAGATTGTGAAGAAAGTAAAAAACGAGAACAATGGTAGAGAACTTCAGGAGGATCTAAATAATCTGCATGAGTGGTCAGAAAAGTGGCTAATGAAATTCAATACTTCAAAATGTAAGGTAATGAGAATGGGTACAAGTGCAAAAAGGCCCAAGCTTGACTACTCGGTGGCTGGAGTACAACTTCAAGAGACAGAAAATGAGAGAGATCTAGGAGTAAACATACTGGCAGATTTGTCTCCAGAAATACATATAAATGGCATAGTAAGGGCAGCATATGCATTCTTATCAAATGTAAGGGTAGCCTTCAGGCACATGGACAAGGAAATGTTCAGAAATATTTATGTAACCTATGTGAGGCCAAAACTCGAATATGCAGCCCCCTTTTGGAATCCGCACTTGAAAAAGCACATAGCTAATCTTGAAAAAGTTCAAAGATATGCCACGAAACTGGTGCCAGAAATACGCAATCTCAGTTATGATGAGAGGCTGAGGAACTTAGACTTAACATCACTCAAAGCTAGAAGAGTGAGGGGGGATATGGTGACAGGCTTTAAATTCCTTCATGGTTATGATAGAGTGGATAGGGATCGATATTTTGATATGGCTGGCTCTAGAACTAGAGGTCATAGTTTGAAGCTTGGTAAGAAAACTTCTTTGCAGGATGTAAGGAAATACTTTTTCAGTGTAAGAGTAGTTGATAATTGGAATTGGCTAAGCGAGGAGGTAGTTAATGCTATCTCAATCCATAGTTTTAAGGACAGGTATGATAAGTATCACTAAGTCTAAAATGGAACCGATCAGTAGACAGGAAGATACGAGCTTTGAGCTCTTTCCCATAAACACAATTAGGTAATCCACACACACACACACATATCGATATTTCGATATGGCTGGCTCTAGAACTAGAGGTCATAGTTTGAAGCTTCATAAGAAAACTTCTTTGCAGGATGTAAGGAAATACTTTTTCAGTGTAAGAGTAGTTGATAATTGGAATTGGCTAAGCGAGGAGGTAGTTAATGCTATCTCAATCCATAGTTTTAAGGACAGGTACGATAAGTATCACTAAGTCTAAAATGGAACCGATCAGGAGACGGGAAGATACGAGCTTTGGGCTCTTTCCCGTAAACACAATTAGGTAATCACAATTAGGTAATCACAATGGCTAGAATAGGTGGAAATGTTTTGGAATGGATAAAAACTTACTTAGAAGGAAGGGAACAGAGGGTTAGAGTAAGACACTCAGTGTCTGAATGGAGAAGAGTTAGTAGTGGAGTTCCACAGGGTTCAGTTTTAGGGCCACTTTTGTTCCTTGTATATGTAAATGACCTACCAGAGTCTGTAAATTCATTCATGAATATGTTTGCAGATGATGCAAAGATTGTGGAGAAAGTAAAAAACGAGAACAATGGTAGAGAACTTCAGGAGGATCTAAATAATCTGCATGAGTGGTCAGAAAAGTGGCTAATGAAATTCAATACTTCAAAATGTAAGGTAATGAGAATGGGTACAAGTGCAAGAAGGCCCAAGCTTGACTACTCGGTGGCTGGAGTACAACTTCAAGAGACAGAAAATGAGAGAGATCTAGGAGTAAACATACTGGCAGATTTGTCTCCAGAAATACATATAAATGGCATAGTAAGGGCAGCATATGCATTCTTATCAAATGTAAGGGTAGCATTCAGGCACATGGACAAGGAAATGTTCAGAAATATTTATGTAATGTATGTGAGGCCAAAACTCGAATATGCAGCCCCCTTTTGGAATCCGCACTTGAAAAAGCACATAGCTAAGCTTGAAAAAGTTCAAAGACATGCCACGAAACTGGTGCCAGAAATACGCAATCTCAGTTATGATGAGAGGCTGAGGGAATTAGACTTACCATCACTGGAAGCTAGAAGAGTGAGGGGGGATATGGTGACAGTCTTTAAATTCCTTCATGGTTATGATAGAGTGGATAGGGATCGATATTTTGATATGGCTGGCTCTAGAACTAGAGGTCATAGTTTGAAGCTTGGTAAGAAAACTTCTTTGCAGGATGTAAGGAAATACTTTTTCAGTGTAAGAGTAGTTGATAATTGGAATTGGCTAAGCGAGGAGGTAGTTAATGCTATCTCAATACATAGTTTTAAGGACAGGTATGATAAGTATCACTAAGTATAAAATGGAACCGATCAGGAGACTGGAAGATACGAGCTTTGGGCTCTTTCCCGTAAACACAATTAGGTAATCACAATTAGGTAATCACACGCACACACACACACACACACACACATTCTTCTTGAGAGTAGAGGCACTGAGGACATGAGGAGGAACTATCGGAAAGGAGATTACATCAAAATGAATGAGCTTATTGCAGTTATTGACTGGAGAACCTTATTTTACAACAAATCTGTACAAGAAATGTATGACATCTTTTGTGAGAAATATGGGAAGATAGTAGATTGCTGCATACCTGTCACCAAAGTAGGTGTAATTCATGCTAGAGAGAAATGGTTCGATAATGGGTGTAAAAGAGCTAAGGAGTGGAGAGACATATGCTGGAAAAGGTATAGGAGGAGAAAAAACATAAATGCCTGGCAAACCTACAAAAGAGCAAGAAATGACTACCTAAGTAAAAGGAGAGAGGCAGAAAGAGACTATGAGAGGGATATCAAGAGGAAGGCTAAAGAAAATCCCAAGCTTTTCCACAGCTTTATCAGAGGAAAACTGAAGGTAAAAGAACAGGTTTTAAGGCTAAAGAGAGCGGATGGAAGCATCACTGAGACAGATGAAGAGATCTGCAAAGATTTGAACAAGGAGTTTCAGTCAGTATTTACAGTAGAAAATACCCCACCCCCTCAGATTGCAGTGATAGAAGCTCAAGGGCCGGTATTAGAAAACATCAACCTTACAGCCACAGAGGTATGCAAAGCGCTGATGGATTTAGATGTTCATAAAGCTACAGGTCCTGATGACATATCCCCTCATGTGCTTAAAAAATGCGCAAACACAATATCAGTGGCACTAAGTATCATATTTAAGGAGTCACTGGAGTCGGGGGAGATTCCAAGATGCTGGAAACAAGCAAATGTGATACATATCTTCAAAAAGGGAAGGAGGGATACGGCTCTGAACTATAGACCTGTTTCCTTGACCAGCATAGTTTGCAAAGTTATGGAGAAACTACTAAGGAAACATATCTCTCTTCACTTGGAATCCTTCAAACTTTTTGTCAGTGAGGCAACATGGCTTCAGAGAAGGTAGATCAACAGTAACAAACTTATTAGAATTTTATGATGAGGTAAGCCAAATCTTACAGGAAAGAGAGGGCTGGGCAGATTGCATATTCCTAGACTTCCAGAAAGCGTTTGACACTGTTCCACATGGGAGACTTATTAGGAAGCTGCAATCAATGGCTAGAATAGGTGGAAATGTTTTGGAATGGATAAAAACTTACTTAGAAGGAAGGGAACAGAGGGTTAGAGTAAGACACTCAGTGTCTGAATGGAGAAGAGTTAGTAGTGGAGTTCCACAGGGTTCAGTTTTAGGGCCACTTTTGTTCCTTGTATATGTAAATGACCTACCAGAGTCTGTAAATTCATTCATGAATATGTTTGCAGATGATGCAAAGATTGTGAAGAAAGTAAAAAACGAGAACAATGGTAGAGAACTTCAGGAGGATCTAAATAATCTGCATGAGTGGTCAGAAAAGTGGCTAATGAAATTCAGTACTTCAAAATGTAAGGTAATGAGAATGGGTACAAGTGCAAAAAGGCCCAAGCTTGACTACTCGGTGGCTGGAGTACAACTTCAAGAGACAGAAAATGAGAGAGATCTAGGAGTAAACATACTGGCAGATTTGTCTCCAGAAATACATATAAATGGCATAGTAAGGGCAGCATATGCATTCTTATCAAATGTAAGGGTAGCCTTCAGGCACATGGACAAGGAAATGTTCAGAAATATTTATGTAACCTATGTGAGGCCAAAACTCGAATATGCAGCCCCCTTTTGGAATCCGCACTTGAAAAAGCACAGAGCTAAGCTTGAAAAAGTTCAAAGACATGCCACGAAACTGGTGCCAGAAATACGCAATCTCAGTTATGATGAGAGGCTGAGGGAATTAGACATACCATCACTGGAAGCTAGAAGAGTGAGGGGGGATATGGTGACAGTCTTTAAATTCCTTCATGGTTATGATAGAGTGGATAGGGATCGATATTTTGATATGGCTGGCTCTAGAACTAGAGGTCATAGTTTGAAGCTTGGTAAGAAAACTTCTTTGCAGGATGTAAGGAAATACTTTTTCAGTGTAAGAGTAGTTGATAATTGGAATTGGCTAAGCGAGGAGGTAGTTAATGCTATCTCAATCCATAGTTTTAAGGACAGGTATGATAAGTATCACTAAGTCTAAAATGGAACCGATGAGGAGACGGGAAGATACGAGATTTGGGATCTTTCCCGTAAACACAATTAGGTAATCACAATTAGGCAATCACACACACACACACGGTATTAGAGAACATCAACGTTACAGCCACAGAGGTATGCAAAGCGCTGATGGATTTAGATGTTCATAAAGCTTCATGTCCTGATGACATATCCCCTCATGTACTTAAAAAAATGCGCAAGCTCAATATCAGTGGCACTGGGTATCATATTTAAAAAGTCACTGGAGTCAGGGGAGATTCCAAGACGCTGGAAACAAGCAAATGTGATACCTATCTTCAAAAAAGGAAGGAGGGATACGGCTCTGAACTATAGACCAGTTTCCTTGACCAGCATAGTTTGCAAAGTTATGGAGAAACTACTAAGGAAACATATCTCTCTTCACTTGGAATCCTTCAACTTTTTGTCAGTGAGCCAACATGGCTTCAGAGAAGGTAGATGAACAGTAACAAAATTATTAGAATTTTTTATGAGGTAAGCCGAATCTTACAGGAAAGAGAGGGCTGGGCAGATTGCATATTCCTAGACTTCCAGAAAGCGTTTGACACTGTTCCACATGGGAGACTTATTAGGAAGCTGCAGGCAATGGCTAGAATAGGTGAAAATGTCTTGGAATGGATAAAAACTTACTTAGAAGGAAGGGAACAGAGGGTTAGAGTAAGACACTCAGTGTCTGAATGGAGAAGAGTTAGTAATGGAGTTGCACAGGGTTCAGTTTTAGGGCCACCTTTGTTCCTTGTATATGTAAATGACCTACCAAAGTCTGCAAATTCATTCATGAATATGTTTGCAGATGATGCAAAGATTGTGAAGAAAGTAAAAAATGAGAACAATGGTAGAGAACTTCAGGAAGATATAAATAGTCTGCATGAGTGGTCAGAAAAGTGGCTAATGAAATTCAATACTTCAAAATGTAAGGTAATGAGAATGGGTACAAGTGCAAGAAGGCCCAAGCTTGACTACTCGGTGGCTGGAGTACAACTTCAAGAGGTAAAAAATGAGAGAGATCTAGGAGTAAACATACTGGCAGATTTGTCTCCAGAAATACATATAAATGGCATAGTAAGGGCAGCATATGTATTTTTATCAAATGAAAGGGTAGCCTTCAGGCACATGGACAAGGAAATGTTCATAAATATTTATGTAACCTATGTGAGGCCAAAACTCGAATATGCAGCCCCCTTTTGGAATCCGCACTTGAAAAAGCACATAGCTAAGCTTGAAAAAGTTCAAAGACATGCCACGAAACTGGTGCCAGAAATACGCAATCTCAGTTATGATGAAAGGCTGAGGGAATTAGACTTACCATCACTCGAAGCTAGAAGATTGAGGGGGGGATATGGTGACGGTCTTTAAATTCCTTCATGGTTATGATAGAGTGGATAGGGATCGATATTTTGATATGGCAGTCTCTAGAACTAGAGGTTTGAAGCTTCGTAAGAAAACTTCTTTGCAGGATGTAAGGAAATACTTTTTCAGTGTAAGAGTAGTTGATAATTGGAATTGGCTAAGCGAGGAGGTAGTTAATGCTATCTCAATCCATAGTTTTAAGGACAGGTATGATAAGTATCACTAAGTATAAAATGGAACCGATGAGGAGACGGGAAGATACGAGCTTTGGGCTCTTTCCCGTAAACACAATTAGGTAATCACAATTAGGTAATCAGTTATGATGAGAGGCTGAGGAACTTAGACTTACCATCACTCGAAGCTAGAAGAGTGATGGGGGATATGGTGACAGTCTTTAAATTCCTTCATGGTTATGATAGAGTGGATAGGGATCGATATTTTGATATGGCTGGCTCTAGAACTAGAGGTCATAGTTTGAAGCTTCATAAGAAAACTTCTTTGCAGGATTTAAGGAAATACTTTTTCAGTGTAAGAGTAGTTGATAATTGGAATTGGCTAAGCGAGGAGGTAGTTAATGCTATCTCAATCCATAGTTTTAAGGACAGGTATGATAAGTATCACTAAGTATAAAATGGAACCGATGAGGAGACGGGAAGATACGAGCTTTGGGCTCATTCCCGTAAACACAATTAATTAATCACAATTAGGTAATCAGTTATGATGAGAGGCTGAGGAACTTAGACTTACCATCACTCGAAGCTAGAAGAGTGAGGGGGGATATGGTGACAGTCTTTAAATTTCTTCATGGTTATGATAGAGTGGATAGGGATCGATATTTTGATATGGCCGGCTCTAGAACTAGAGGTCATAGTTTGAAGCTTCATAAGAAAACTTCTTTGCAGGATTTAAGGAAATACTTTTTCAGTGTAAGAGTAGTTGATAATTGGAATTGGCTAAGCGAGGAGGTAGTTAATGCTATCTCAATCCATAGTTTTAAGGACAGGTATGATAAGTATCACTAAGTATAAAATGGAACCGATGAGGAGACGGGAAGATACGAGCTTTGGGCTCATTCCCGTAAACACAATTAGGTAATCACACACACACACACACACACACACACACACACACACACACACACACACACACACACACACACACACACACACACATGTAGGGAAATATTGTTGAGAAAAAAATCTCTAAAAGACCTTCAAGAATGCAAAGAAGTGTTCATTAGATGATACAGAACACAGGAAGAGATGGGAAAGATAAAAAACTTGTTGCAAGAGGCAAGAAGGTTAAATGATGAAAGAAATGAAGAAGAGAAGAAAAATTTTCGTTACATAATACTTCCAGACAAAGGGGAGATAAAGAAGATAATGATAGAAGATCAGGGGATGGGGCCTCATTAAGATTGTTATACACAATTGCTGATGGATTAGCTGGTAAGGCAGTAGAATTAAAAGATAGGATTCACAACAGTAAGGCAGATATAGTAGCAATTACAGAGACTAAGTTGAGTGAGGACATAAACAGTGTCACAGTTTTTCCTAAGGGCTTCAGAATACTAAGGGTTGAAAGATCTGAGAGGACTGGTGGAGGGATAGCACTGCTCATAAGTGAGAGGATTCAAGTTGAAGAAATAAACTTTGCTATAGAAAGTGAGTTCAGGGAATTTCTTGTTGCTCGCATAAATACTGGGTCAGAGAGCATTATAATAACTGTTGTATACAACCCACCAAGGAACCAAAATAGGCTTGAAATTTATGAGGAAAGTCATATAGGTACTATTGAAGTCATAAACTCAGTTGTTAACATGGCACGGGAGAAAAAATGTAGGATTTTGATTATGGGAGACTTTAATCATAGAGAGATAGATTGGATAAATCTTGACCCACACAGTGGTGAGGACTCATTCGGGGCAAGATTCCTAGATTGCGTACAAGGGAATTTCCTACACCAACATGTAATGGAACCAACAAGAGCCAGGGGTGGGGATGAGCCATCACTACTTGATCTAGTGTTCACAGATAATGTGTTGGATATTGAAAATATTGAGTATGAACCACCAATTGGAAAGAGTGACCACTGTGTGTTGTTGATGGAGTATATCATTGAAGATATTCTTCCTGAGAGTAGAGGCACTGAGGACATGAGGAGGAACTATCCGAAAGGAGATTACATCAAAATGAAAGAGCTTTTTGCAGTTATTGACTGGAGAACCTTGTTTTACAACAAATCTGTACAAGAAATGTATGACATCTTTTGTGAGAAATATGGGAAGATAGTAGATTGCTGCATACCTGTCACCAAAGTAGGTGTAATTCATGCCAGAGAGAAATGGTTCGATAATGGGTGTAAAAGAGCTAAGGAGTGGAGAGACAAATGCTGGAAAAGGTATAGGAGGAGAAAAAACATAAATGCCTGGCAAACCTACAAAAGAGCAAGAAATGACTACCTAAGTAAAAGGAGAGAGGCAGAGAGAGATTATGAGAAGGACATCACCAGGAAGGCTAAAGAAAATCCCAAGCTTTTCCACAGCTTTATCAGAGGAAAACTGAAGGTAAAAGAACAGGTTTTAAGGCTAAAGAGAGCGGATGGAAGCATCACTGAGACGGACGAAGACATCTGCAAAGAATTGAACAAGGAGTTTCAGTCAGTATTTACAGTAGAAAATACCCCACCCCCTCAGATTGCAGTGATAGAAGCTCAAGGGCCGGTATTAGAGAACATCAACCTTACAGCCACAGAGGTATGCAAAGCGCTGATGGATTTAGATGTTCATAAAGCTACAGGTCCCGATGACATATCCCCTCATGTGCTTAAAAAATGCGCAAACACAATATCAGTGGCACTAAGTATCATATTTAAGGAGTCACTGGAGTCGGGGGAGATTCCAAGATGCTGGAAACAAGCAAATGTGATACCTACCTTCAAAAAGGGAAGGAGGGATACGGCTCTGAACTATAGACCAGTTTCCTTGACCAGCATAGTTTGCAAAGTTATGGAGAAACTACTAAAGAAACATATCTCTCTTCACTTGGAATCCTTCAACTTTTTGTCAGTGAGGCAACATGGCTTCAGAGAAGGTAGATCAACAGTAACAAACTTATTAGAATTTTATGATGAGGTAAGCCAAATCTTACAGGAAAGAGAGGGCTGGGCAGATTGCATATTCCTAGACTTCCAGAAAGCGTTTGACACTGTTCCACATGGGAGACTTATTAGGAAGCTGCACTCAATGGCTAGAATAGGTGGAAATGTTTTGGAATGGATAAAAACTTACTTAGAAGGAAGGGAACAGAGGGTTAGAGTAAGACACTCAGTGTCTGAATGGAGAAGAGTTAGTAGTGGAGTTCCACAGGGTTCAGTTTTAGGGCCACTTTTGTTCCTTGTACATGTAAATGACCTACCAGAGTCTGTAAATTCATTCATGAATATGTTTGCAGATGATGCAAAGATTGTGAAGAAAGTAAAAAACGAGAACAATGGTAGAGAACTTCAGGAGGATCTAAATAATCTGCATGAGTGGTCAGAAAAGTGGCTAATGAAATTCAATACCTCAAAATGTAAGGTAATGAGAATGGGTACAAGTGCAAGAAGGCCCAAGCTTGACTACTCGGTGGCTGGAGTACAACTTCAAGAGACAGAAAATGAGAGAGATCTAGGAGTAAACATACTGGCAGATTTGTCTCCAGAAATACAGATAAATGGCGTAGTAAGGGCAGCATATGCATTCTTATCAAATGTAAGGGTAGCCTTCAGGCACATGGACAAGGAAATGTTCATAAATATTTATGTAACCTATGTGAGGCCAAAACTCGAATATGCAGCCCCCTTTTGGAATCCGCACTTGAAAAAGCACATAGCTAAGCTTGAAAAAGTTCAAAGACATGCCACGAAACTGGTGACAGAAATACGCAATCTCGGTTATGATGAGAGGCTGAGGGAATTAGACTTGCCATCACTCGAAGCTAGAAGATTGAGGGGGGATATGGTGACAGTCTTTAAATTCCTTCATGGTTATGATAGAGTGGATAGGGATCGATATTTCGATATGGCTGGCTCTAGAACTAGAGGTCATAGTTTGAAGCTTCGTAAGAAAACTTCTTTGCAGGATGTAAGGAAATACTTTTTCAGTGTAAGAGTAGTTGATAATTGGAATTCGCTAAGCGAGGAGGTAGTTAATGCTATCTCAATCCATAGTTTTAAGGACAGGTACGATAAGTATCACTAAGTCTAAAATGGAACCGATGAGGAGACGGGAAGATACGAGCTTTGGGCTCTTTCCCGTAAACACAATTAGGTAATCACAATTAGGTAATCACACCGTCCAAACAAACCAGCTGTTCAGAAGTCCAATCAGATAGTTTACCTTGCCTAAACTCGGAATAAATTGATGCAAACTTGGCGTCATAAAGAGTATGATGCTACAAGAAAAGGTATTTTGTTGTGTGGATTCCCATAATATCAATGGAGAAGGACGATGTTGCGGTGTAATCCCACCAGTTGTCACCAATTGTCGTGTGAGCACTATTTCACACAAGGGTTATCGACATGGTGGGATTTTCATCCCACTATTTTACACCAATAATAGTGGTGTTCTTTTGTTTTGGTAGGGTGGTTGGTGACAACAGATAAGCATCTTCTTGATATGGGTTTTTTTTCTAGCTTACACTTAATTCCTCAGAGCTCCAATTACTACAGTTCCTGTCACGAACGATTCCAGATTCCCGCCCCCAAGGGGGAGACTGTTAAGCCGTGGACGTCACGTCTGCCCCGGACAAGATCTGACCTCTCACTGACTAGGTTCTCTTGTGCTACTCACATTGCGATTGGTGGGCATTGTGGGCGTCACTGCCACCCGGCACTTGCAGGCATCTCTGAAATGCCTTGTGAGGCTATAGGCATCTTTAATTGCCTTACGACACTCGCCACTACCAAACTGAAATATCTCATATTACAGACTGAATCATAAATACTTCTATGAGAGCCTTACAATTTTCTAAATATCATTATTCTACAAAAACGGGGCAGAACTATCTAAGAAACTGACTTATGAGACTATTACAATCTCATACAGTTATCTAAATAGATTACAGTAATACCAAAATTACTATTCAAAAAACTGACAAAGAATAATCTGTTCTTTATAATAAGCATTGTAATCAAAATCACAAAATCAAACTTAACTATTCTCAATTGCAACATATAGCTAGAAACCATTGGCAAAATTACTTATGAACAAAGCCAATTAAGCTATTTCATAAATTAAACAGTACACAATACATTTGGACATGATGTATGCAAGCACTTTTACAACAAAACATTTGTTATGGAGAGAAATGTTAAAAACATTCACAATTACAATATATAGCTAGTGAGCATTGGCAAAATTACTTAAGAACAAATATAGTTGTTATGGAGTGAAAAGTTGAAAACATTCACAATTACAATATGTAATTAATATTCATGGACAAGCTGATATGAGAATTCAATGAACATAATATAAACATATTCGTCTATGATCTTTCTTCACAAAGATCAGGAGACGGGAAGATACGAGCTTTGGGCCCCTTCCCGTAAACACAATTAGGTAAGTACAATTAGGTAAGTACCACCTCTCAACCTAAGAACTAAATGAGGAGTGATTTCTTCTGCGAACTCAATGAACACAAAGACTAAATAAAGATTCAAAACAATGATAATATTGAGTCAAAATAATGATAATATTTAAGCAAAACAATGATTATATTTAAGCAAAACAATGATAATAATTAAGCAGAAAACAACTTATTATGATTTTTGCAAATTGTACAATTTATCAATGGCACTTACTCTAATAAAATTATATCTAAGGGAGACTGGGTTTTTTTCACTTAAAATTATCTTAAAGCTAGGAAAAAAAAAATATATATAAATTGTCTTTTCACATCGTGATCAAATACGGTGGGGACATTATCTTTCCCATTTTTTTTCAGTTCTAATACGTGGGGGAACATACTTTGTAATTTAACTAATAAGAGATTTTCCATACCCTTCCTTTCTCTTTTCACTACAGTTAGGACATGAATGGGGATTCTTTCTTTCCCACTTTTTATTTTTTTAAATTTTTCGGGGATTTTCATTTCCCCAGCAACCCCAAGGGTTATCATTACCTAGGACTTACCATTTCATTCTTCAGTTTTCACATCCCCGCTCGTCGTCTTCATTTGCAGGCCCAGGTTTGTACACGTGCCATGAATTCTCTTCTTCTCTGGAGACTGGCAAGACAAAAAAGGAGGGCGTCGATGCATCATCCAGCTTAACCGGAACCCCTTCCGCCCGGCTTCATTCGTTTCTTGAGGTGGCTCTTGACTATAATCACCTCTTACGAATACCTGCAATGCCACAGCGTCTCTCACTTCAGTAGCTGAAAAACACGCTCACACTAAAGTGGATTCTCAGGACGAGAATTAGAGCCTAATGTCGCTAATACAAATACAAAAAGAATACATATGACCTCTGCAAACAAAGAAAGGCCTTTTGTCTGCATCCGGAGGGTATATTTCGCCTCCCTGCAGCTGCAGGCGATTGCAATCTCTCCCATGGGTAAAAGGGTCTGGTTTGTAAAAATCAAATTTGAAAATTGCAGGTCGGGGCTGCCGGGAAATAGGGTGGTAATGGAAAGTATGTGTCTACACCATTAGATTATTGTTCCAAGATACTTAGGACTTAGCTGAAAAGCTGATACATAATATTACTCTACTGTAGATATCAAAAAGAACAGTCATTAAATGCTGAGAAAAGCCACTAAAGAAATATTCTTATGAGCAGTGACTACAGTAACATCAAGCATGAATTAAAGATAAAAGATACAAATCATTTGGTTACTGCTGATAGAATTCACTAAACTAACAATTATGCAAAAGGTCATGGAGTAATAGCAACAATAACAGTGAACATAATAATAACAATACTACTCAGGAATAGCAGCGCATATGCAATTGAGACTGGCATTTCGAAGTAAGAACAGAGTCTTACACTCATACTTCACAACTATGCTCTTTCTAACATTGTCTCCTTTGCCTGTTCGAATTCCTGCAGTCATAATATATATATATATATATATATATATATATATATATATATATATATATATATATATATATATATATATATATATATATATATATATATATATATATATATATATATATATATATATAAATGGAGCATAAGCATCAACTTTCTGGTTGCCCACTTTTGTCACTGGGATCTTTATCTATTTTCTAAAACAGTTGCAATATGTGGCAGAAAAACTCTACTGATGTCTTATCGGTATTTATGCAATATCAGCATGCAAAAACTTATCAACTGAAATAAAACTTGGTCACACTTATCATCTAGCAAATTTGCAAAGAAATCTAAAAAGAATCAATGATCATAATACTCTGTCAATACAGAGAAATGACATTTTTCAGTATGTAAAGGGTAAAAGGAGGAGGAGGAGAGAGAGAGAGAGAGAGAGAGAGAGAGAGAGAGAGAGAGAGAGAGAGAGAGAGAGAGAGAGAGAGAGAGAGAGAGAGAGAGAGAGAGAGAGAGAGAGAGAGAGAGAGAGAGAGAGAATATACTTTTCTTCAAGAAAAAAAAAAAACATATAATTTTCGCTTGTAAGGCCCTTCTTTATGACTTGACTTCCTGCCCAACTATACAAATGGACAGAGCGCAACTGCGATCATTTTCTAACATCTAAAAAGAATAAAAAAACAAAATAACTTAGTGTACAACTGCAGAAACATCGAAGCATAAATCCATTTATTTCTGTTTAATATTGCAAAGTACTTTACTGAAATGAGCATACACATCCTTCTCTATTATGACAATCTTTTCTCTTTCTATAAATCAGAGGGTTGAGTCGAAGCACACACTCGCTATATGTCAACATACCCCTGATGAAATCAAAGCAAAATACTACAATCATATGTGATAATATCTCTACTACTATCAACAAAAGTACAAGTATCTTTTCTTAATAAACAACTTAAAAGGAATTAAGTATTATTATTTTATAATTTCAAACTCAACATTAAAAGTTAAGGTTATGTCTTCAATTGTGAGAGTGGTTGCTGCAGCCAGAGGGGCTTCTTTCAAAAAGTTCCACTCCCATAAGTCCGTGTCCACCGCAAGGGAGGAGTACTACAATATAGGAGGTAATGGGTAGCTATAATGGAGCACCTGTGTTGCTGCAGCCTTGGAGGCAATATTTCTGCTGAGGGCACCTATAGATGTTGCTGAGAGTGCCAGCATAGGATCCCTGTGGGCCTCTGATCCTTGTGATGCAGCTTCAGCTGCTTAATTTGCTATTTCTGATTATTGCCATCAATATTTAACACGTAATTATCGGAGGTCACACGGTGTACCATAGTTTATAGTAGTTTCCAGCGTAGCATTCGCTTGCAAATATCTGTTGGAAGAAGGAACAGTGCTCGATCTCCAAGTGTCAGGGCACGATGCCGAGTAGGAGCTTGGCAGTCTGCTGGAGACTCTTAATGGCTAATTGTGCAGCTTTCCAGGCCTTTTTGAGATTTAACGAAAACTGCAAAATATACTCATGGACATCCCTATCATCGTCCTTGATGGTAGGTGAGTCCCAACATTCTGCCAAGAATTCCACTGGGCCTCTTACTTTATGGCCATAAATCAGCACCATAGTTTATAGTTGTTTCCAGCGTAGCATTAGCTTGCGAATATCTGTTGGAAGAAGGAACAGTGCTCAATCTCCGAGTGTCAGGGCACGATGCCGGGTAGGAGCTTGGCAGTCTGCTGGTGACTCTTAATGGCTAATTGTGCAGCTTTCCAGGCCTTTTTGAGATTTAACAAAAACTGCAAAATATACTCATGGACATCCCTATCATCGTCCTTGATGGGGGGTGAGTCTCAACATTCTGCCAAGAATTCCACTGGGCCTCTTACTTTATGGTCATATATCAGCACCAATGGCGAGTATCCAGTAGAGTCGTGGGGCGTGTCTCTGATGGAGAAAAGTGCAGCAGGGACGTACTTGTCCCACTGCCTGGGTGAATCTATCACTAGCTTGCGCAAACATCACTTCAATGTCCAATTATAGAGTTCACATGCTTCATTTTATTGGGCATAATAAACTCTCGTAGGAATGTGCTTCATTTCTAAGAGGTTACAGAAAGCCTCAAAGTACCTACTTGTAAACTGACTTCCAGTGTCAGAAGTGACCTGCTCAGGGAAGCCGACCCTGGAGCAGATTTTGAATAGGGCCTGAGCGACTGCTTAAGTCATGATAGAAGATAGCGGCACTGCACCTGGGTACCTTGTTGCCAGGTTAGTGTATGTTAGGAGGAACTGTTTCCCTGTGGATGAAGCAGGGCTAATAGGTCCTAATACATCAACAGCGTTCTGTTGAGAGCTTAGTTATGCCCATGGGGACTTTTGGTACCAGTGCTGTAGAGGTGGATTGAGGAGCCCACGTATCTGTCTACCTCGACGTACATGTTTGGCCATTCAAGAGCCTATTGAAGGAGATGCCTTTTTATTGGTATACCTCTGTGTTTGTTCTGAGGTAAATGGTGTGCCAAATACATAGCCTGATGGCACAAATAAGTGGTCACCACCAACTGTTTAAAGGTGTGGCTGTCTTTAGTCAAATGCCTACGAAGGACTCCATCTTCAAGGTCGTAATTGATCTGGCCTCCTCCTGTCACTGTAAAGGTTCTTCTGTCGGTGGCCTATTGCATCCAGTGCTTGAGGCTGGGGCAGTCCTGCTGCTGTTTGGTGAAGTCAGGATGGGACTTTAGTGGTTTTTCAGGTGCATCACCTGGTAAAGGAGAGGAAAACTCTCCACGTTCCATATTACGGGTACTAATTGCAGCAAAGTCAATGGAGGTAGTTGGAGAATAGTCTAAATTCCTGGTGTCAGAAATGGCTTGTTGTGACCTCGCTCTAGGGATGTTCCATTCTACAATGTCCTCTTGGTAGAGGTCGGCCTGGAAGATAGGAGCTAGGTTCAGTACCTGACCCAGCAAGGCAGGGTATCAGGGTTTTAACAATGCCACAACTGGGGCTTCTTCCATGCAGTTCTTGCAATGCAGGTCGATGACACAGCAGCGTCGTGTCTGAGGATCTCCATCAGCAACATGCAAACGGAGGACTTGGCTTATGTAATCGTTATATCTGACGAATTTCTGGTCAACAAATATGCCACTGGCCCCTGTGTCAAGGGTCTTCTCAGCTTCCACACCATTTATGGTTCCTATGCACGTTGGGATCGTCTGGGAGTCAACCCATTCAGTGATCTGCACTTTGGCAACTCTATGCGGTGGGTCCTCGGCGTTATCCTCGGTGACCCTTTCTGTCCTTGTTCCTATGGCATGGGCCGAGTGAGTGGTCAGACGGTTATGCTGGCCACCACTATGAAAGGAAATGTGGTGGCTCTTAGAATTTGGCTAAAATCCCTGCTGAGGCTTAGGTCTTACTGTGTCGTCCTTCTTGAGTGTGGGTGCATGGCAGTATTAAGGCTTAGGAGTGTGTGGAGGATGAGCTGGATGATTGAAGTTCTGAGAAAGGCCCTTGTGCTTCCCGTTCCTGCGATCTTCTTTTCAGTGAAAATCATGGCCTGCTGCGGGGGAGATGGCACTCTGAGAACGAGCCTTGGAATAGTCCCTTCTTGCCCTCATAAAGTCTCAGAGACGTACTACAGGCTAGTTGTGCTGGAGGTACTCGTCTACAGTGGATACGCTTTTCTCGAGGTCGATCTCATCCTTAAACTGGGTCCTTACGTACGCAAGAACATCTGTAGGCAGGTCATTGGCAATTGAATCAAATTCCAAGAACAGATGCAACTTCTGTACAGGACACTTTGCAACTCGCAACCAATCATCCAAGAGGCAAGCCTTGCAGTTGCCAAAGGCACTACAGTTCTCCTCCTTTAATGGGAAAGCTGACACAAACCTAGCATGACACTCAGCTGGCGAAAAGCTCTGCAAGGCGTGGAGTGTGTCTTTAACTTTCTTGTAGTCTCTCAGTTGCCGCTGGTCAAGTTCATTGACCTGGGTGATCAGATGGGGTGGCATGGAGGCAAGTAGCCAACAAGTTTTCTCAGCCTCTTTGCCATTATTAGCAGTGGCAAGACTCTCGAAAAAGCGAATGTAAGCATCAAGCGGTTGCTTACCGTCATCCTCATATTTCTGTATTGGGGGGGGGCTCTCACGAGGCTGGTCCCCATATCCAAGTGAAGCACCACTATCTGGGGTTCCCACTCAAAGCAGAGCGAGCTCAAGTTCATATGTTCTCATATTGCTTGTGACTGCATCTGGTCATAATTGTATTTTGCTCGTGCCTGTGCCCTGTCATGCTCACGTTGAGCTTCCTTGCTTTCTTGTTTCTCTTGCAACTGCGTCCAGCCATGCTCATATTGAGCTTCCTAGCTTGCTTGTTTCGTTGGCACTTGCTCCTGCTCGGCTCGGCATTCAGCCATCTTATAATGAGGCAATTTGAGGAGCGTCGGTCCTTGGGAATAGCTGTGTTTCTCACCCAGAGCAATCATCTTGTTCAGGTAACTCTCCTCATCTAATGTTTTAATGGTTTCCTGTGACTGCCTGGTTTCAATGGCGAGTTCCAGAACAGTCAACAATGAAGTGCCAAAATAATTAAACCAGACAAGGTTAAAAGAAAATCAATCCAAACACACACACGCACACAAAATTCTACAATAGTAAAAAAAATTGAAAGAACCACACAACACCAAGAAGAAAAAAAATTCAACCCCACAGTTCAAACATAAACAAAACAGTGATCCCAAAACCTCACTATGAAAGTGACAAAAAATACAATCAAGTGCAACAGCAGCAAAATGTTGCAAAACAGTGCATGAAACACTGGTAATACAGGATGACAATTGTGCCTGCCTAACGGCAATATGCGACAGTACCTGCAGTTATGGTGCAAATGAAAGGAATGAGCAACAACGAATTTTATGGACAAGCACCCAGTGCAAGAGAATCCAAGCAAGTAAAGTATATCGGTCGTGCCTGCATATGAGCGCATCTGTGGCAGTGCCCACAGTTAAAATGTCGTAAGTAAAATTTTGGAGTGTTGCCAAAAGGGCACAGATCCTATACAAAATACACCAAAGATAAGCTAACAGCTTACAAGGCAGCCAAATTGCACATGCGTCTACTAATAATGGGAAAATTTATTTTTGAGTGATATCAAACACCTGAAGGGTTTAGCCTAGGCTCAACAAACGACGCCAAAGTTTTTTTTCCAATGTATGAGGAGTCAATACTTGAATATAAAGCTCAATTATAAGCAATAAAGTAAGCAATGTACTTAATGTGCCTACTCCCAATTCCTAAATCCCAAGAAATATAAACAATTCCTAACAAAATATCACCCTTTAACGGATATATGAAACTCTAATGCTCTAAAAATCAATCTTATCATGCAAATAAATTAAATTTTAAATAAAACGTGTTCAATCATGTAAAATTTCTTAACTCTCTTACCACATAATCTCATGCAGATTTCCTGAAGTTTTGTTTACCACATAGTAAACAAAAAAATATTAGTTACTGTAATTAATTGTGAATATATTTTGTTTTTTCGATGCGCAACGTCTCTAGCGATAAAAAAATTTTGCGCAGCCTAAGATTCGTTCATTTCAATAATCCAAGCCAATAGTAATCGGGTTTCATGTGAAAAAAAAAAAAAAAAAAAAAAAAAAAAAAAAAAAAAAATCAAAACTGGTCTGTCTGTCTGAGTCCCTGTTTGATCACCAATTTTATTGTTGGGGGGAAGGATGTTGCTAAGTTTCTGTTTTACTAAGGAGACTCAAGGTACTGGACTCGGTTAAGAGATCACAAACACAATTATACAGTTTCCTTTCAAATAGTTGTAATAAATGACGTTTCCAAATTAAATTACCATTAACATTCACACAAACTAAATAATTTATTTTACCAAGAACCTTCACAACTTTTGCTTCAATCCACTCTGGGCCTCTACCAAAATTCTTTGCAAATACTACATTACCTACTTTAAATTTTAAATCATGACTATCAAATGTTTCTTGCTGCTTGGAAAAAACAATATCTAAGTAGCCCTTATATTTCCTGCCAAACATAAATTCTGCAGGATAGCAACCTGTAGATGACTATACTGCACGTTTATAAGAATACAAAAAAATTGAAATTCTAGTCTGAACAGATAGTTTACGATCCATTTTCTTAAAATTCTCCTTAAATATTCTTACAGCCCTTTCTGTTGTAAGGTGCAAGGTGCTCCAGAACAGTGAGTAATACCATTTTTCTTAAAGAAATCCTGAGTCTCTTTGGATGTAAAACAAGTAGCATTGTCTGGCACAATGGAATCTGGAATGCTGTAATTTGCAAAAGAGGTTCTTAAACATTGTATAGTACCCTCTGATGTAATATTCTTACATGGAAATGCATCAATAAATTTAGAAGCATCAATGATGATAAAAAAATTGCTAATTATCAATAGGTCCACAGTAGTCGACATGCAAACGTAACCAAGGTATATCCACAGTAGGTTTAGGATTAGTAACACAAAGTGCACAATTTGATGTCACTTGAGTAATATCTTGGTCCATACTGGGCCAATATACAAAAGACCTTGCTTCCGCTTTCATGGCAACAATTCCCTTGTGACCATCATGAAGTAACATCTTAAAAAAAAGAATGATCCTGCTTAATTCTAAAAAAATGTAATATAACATCTTCCACATATTTTACATTGGAATTTTTTTTTCATAAATTCACTTACTCTCCGCAGCAATGTGTCCTTCTCTGTACATTCTCTTACAACTTCAAAGTCCAAAGAACCATTATCCAAAATATTTATCAAATTTACAAATTCACCTGGTACATGGAAATCTTTATCTTCCCAATATAAAGGTAACCTACTTAGAGCATCAGCAATAATATTATCTTCACCCTTTATGTGATCTATCTTAAATTTAAATGCTAAGAGAAATATTGCCCATCTTTGAATTCTGGCATTTGATAAATGTGGAATAATTTTACTAGGGTTGAAAAGATGAACTAAAGGTTTATGACTTGTTTTTATATCAAACTCTTTACCCAAAAGAAAATCAGAACATTTTTTAATACCAAAAACTATTGACAGAGCTTCTTTATCAATCTGTGAATAATTGCATTCGGCTTTTGACAATGTTTTACTTTTAAATGCAATAGTAGAAATTTTACCCTGAAATTCTTGTTTGAGAACTGCTCCTACTCCCATAGGACTTGCATCCACTTCTAATATCAAGATAGCTTTATGATAAAAATTATCTAGAATATTAGCATTTGCAAGAGCTTCTTTGATATCATTAAAAGCCTTTTCATGTACAGCTGATCGATTAAACTTAAAATTTTTCTGTGTCAAATTATACAATGGGCATAAAATAGTACTAAATTGAGGAACAAATCTATTATAAAAAGTACATAATCCCAAAAACAATTTTAGTGAATGAACAGAATTTGGAATCGGAGCTTCCAAAATTGCTTCCATTTTCTTGGCATCAGGTTTGATACCATTCCTACTCAGTATGTATCCTAGGTATAGTACTTCTTTACCACTAATAATGCATTTTTCTTTATTTAGTTTTACATTTCTGTTTTGTAAAACTAATAAAACTTTACATAGCCTTGGTCATGTTTTTTCTGAGTTGAACCAAGAACAATAATATCATATAAAAATACCTGGACTTCATCAATATTTGTCATTAATTCAGTAATAATTCTCTGAAAAATGCCAGGTGCCGATGACAAACCAAAAGGTAATCTATGAAATTTATACAAACCCAAATGTGTATTCATTACAAGGTACTGTTGGGAATCCTCACTTACAGCTAATTGTAAATATTCATTTTTCAAGTCTAATTTAGTTATATACTGACAAGAACCTAAATTAGCTATACTATCCTCTAATTTTGGTAATAGGATAGTATTAACACAAGTCTGAGTATTGACATATTCAAAATCTACACAAATTCTTATTTCACCATTAAATTTCATTACAGGTACAATTGGACTTGACCAATCACCAACATGCTCAACCATACTAATTATTTTGTCATTTTCCAAATCTTGCAATGCTTTCTCAGTTTTACACATATAGTGGTGAAGCACAGGACGAGCTTTAATGTACTTAGGCACTGCATTTTCTATCAAGCATAACTGACACTCATAATTTGTTATTGGGAATTTTTATCCACACTATAATTATGAGACAGTTAAATAATCTGTAGCAGAATTATTATTTACAGTAGAAATACGCCCTTCCTGTTTACTCTCATGTAGAGCATCAATTTGTACACACTTATAATTCAGTTTTTCAATAAAGATCTACCTGCCTGATTTATATTATTATCAACTACATAAAATACTTGTCCTTTAACAAATTTACCATTGAAAGCAACATCACATTTAATTTCTCCATAAACTTTCATTCCTAATTTATCATAATTTGCTAACTGCTCTCTGGTTGGCAAGGGAGACAACTGTAATTCTACCATGCTGTAGTTCAACCTGTTCCAAAGGAGGGTGACCACTCTAATCCTTCAAACTACCGACCTATTGCCCTAACCTCCTCTATTGCTAAAGTTTTCGAAACTTTGCTCAATGCTCACTTCTTGAAATGCCTTGCTTCTAACTCACTTATCTCCGATCACCAGTACGGCTTCCGCAAGGCAAGATCCACTGGTGATCTCCTGTAAAATCTTACTCATGTATGATCATCTTCTCTGAGGAACTATGGGGAATCCTTTGTCATTGCCCTATATATCGCTAAGGCTTTTGACAGAGTCTGGCACAAGGCTCTGTTGGTCAAACTCCCTGCCTATGGCTTTACTCCTTTTTTCTGTTCTCTGATTTCCAGTTTTCTTACCGACCGTTTTATATCTGTAGTTATTGATGGCGCGACATCTAGCCCTTTCCCTGTTACCAGTGGTGTTCCACAGGGCTCTGTTCTTTCACCTACTCTCTTCCTTCTCTTCATCAATGATCTTCTACAATCCCCATCTTCCTCTCTTCTTCATGCCTTTGCTGATGATTCTACCCTTCACATTTCCTCTGCCTTTTCTTCACAACCTTAATCTGCTACTCGTAATCAGTCTTGTATCACTCTTTCTTCTACTCTCAACTCTGATTTGCAGAGTGTCTGAGTAGGACACTAAAAATTTAGTTAAATTCAATACCTCCAAGACACAGTTTCTGGCTATCTCTTTGTCTTCTTCTCCTCCTGATAACCCTATTGTCTTCGAAACTAATGAAATTTACCCTCTTAATTCTATCAACATACTAGGAATCCATATAGCCTCTAACTTGTCTTGGAGGAATCACATAATCCAAATTTCTAAATCTTCATCCAAAACACTGGAGGTATTGTTTCGTTTTCGTCATTACTTTTCCTCTTTACAGTTACTTAAAATTTATAAAGGTCTTATCTGTCCTTGCTTAGAATACTGCTCACACATCTGGGGTGCTTCTTATACTTATCTCCTTGATAGGGTTGAATCTAAGGCAGTCAGACTCATTAATGATCCTTCTCTTACTTCTAATCTGGCTTCTCTCTCTCTTCGCCGGAAGGCATCTTCCCTTTCTCTTTTCTATCGCTACTACTTCCATCACTGTTCTGATGAGTTGGCGAGTTGGTTCCCTCCCCCTTTGCCGAGGCCGCATAACACTCGCCAAGTGGCTTCATCTCACAGGTACTGTGTGGAGATTTGTAGCTCGTGGATTGGTCGGTGCAGCGACTGCTTCTTCCCATCTACCTCCAGACTCTGGAACTCTCTTCCTCCTTCTGTCTTTCCTAATTCTTGTGACCTTTCATCCTTCAAAAAGCAGATCTATCGCCATCTCAGGGCCTAGTCGTCCATATCTCTGGGTCCTTGGTATTTCGACTGCTTTTTCTGTCTGTCATTTTCCTTTGTGTGACATTACCTCATCTCTGCCTTGTCTTTAGCCTTTTTCTTTTCCTTCGTCTTGGTGTTTTCTCGTGCCTGGGCCTTTTGATGAGGGCAGTATCTTCCTGTCCTGGTGTCACACTCATGAAAATAAAACCCATCATGCTTAGAAATAGTGGATGCCCCACTACCTGTAACTTGCTCAAATATAATAGGAACATCATTTAATATCATGGATTCATGAGTTGGTTTTTCATAATCATCCACTGACTCCACAGAATTTTCATTTTCTTCAAAAAGTTTAAGTAGGTTGGCCATGGCACCAGCCGCCCGTTGAAAGACTACGACTGAAGGTATTAGGATGCTACTAGGACTGGTCCAGATAGTTCCAGGTTGAGTCTTCCTTCAGGACGGTTCTTTCCTCATGCCTACATCTACACTGAATATTCTGGCATATTCATTACACATCTCTTGCTATTCCATTACATTTGACAAGTCACAACATTCTGCACATCTGTCTCTTTTACTTTCCTTTTCCTCACATTTTGTTATAATTTATGGAAGTTTCACAACTAATGGCCCCCAGTACCCGGCATAGTGGGGTGCAAAGAATCTCCGGGGATCGCGTTGACTCCACCATTGGCTTCAGGGCAGACACGCCTGGTGGTAGTAATGGTTCTGCTCTTAACTTTGCACCTCCCAATAGATCTGCTTCTTTCACTCTTCACTATTCAAACATTCGTGGGCTGAACTCTAATCTTTCGTCTGTGGAACAGCACTTGGGCACTTTCCTCCCTAACCTCCTCCTCCTATCTGAAACCCAGTTGTCTATACATGCTTCCACTGACCCATTCCAAATCTCCCACTATAATCTGTATACTCGTTTTCGTTCCAAAGGTGGGGTCTGTGCATACTGCAACATTAAGACTTCTACTGTGAGGCTCATGGACCTTGAATCTCCTGACTTGGATGTTCTCTGGTTAAAAGTCTATCTCTCCACTACCACTATCATCCTTTGCTTCTGCTACTGTTCTCCAAACTCCACCGAGTTTGTCTTTCTTTGAATATCTCTCCTCATGCCATGAGTCCTTGCTATCTTCTCACCCACATGCTGAAGTTCTCTACATTGGAGACTTCAATGTACACCACAGTGAGTGGCTTCATTCTTCTCACACTGATGTGGGAGGAAGCGAGGCTCTTGCTTTCTCTATTACTCACAATCTGGATCAAATTATCAAACATCCTACTCGCGTTCCTGATCATCACAAACATGCTGCAAACACTCTTGACCTATTTTTTACTTCTAACCCCTCAAACTACTCTTGTTCTGTGCTTTCCCCTCTTGGTAAATCTGACAACTCTATGATCTCTGTCTCTTCCATTTTCGCTCCCCCACCACCAATCCCTCCTACTCAGCGCCGCCTTTGGCACTTCGAGCGAACCCAACATGAAAATTTGCGTAACTTTCTCTTTGACTTCCCATGGGATGACTACTGCTTTCGGTCTCGCAACCCTGATTTTCAGGTAGCTCTAAAAGTTGCCGAGATCATGACCGCGGGAATGGAGGCGTACATCCCCTCTTCTACCAAAACTTTCTCTCCCCCTAAAC
The DNA here is from genome assembly GCA_037179515.1 of Halocaridina rubra. Taxonomy (NCBI): domain Eukaryota; kingdom Metazoa; phylum Arthropoda; class Malacostraca; order Decapoda; family Atyidae; genus Halocaridina; species Halocaridina rubra. The sequence goes on from JAXCGZ010015136.1 coordinate 86,193, forward strand.
CTTGGTTTGACCATGCCTGCTCCAAGGCTATCCAGGCTAGGAATCAGGCTCACCGATCTTACCAAGCCTCTCCTTCCATTTTAACTCGCTCTGCTTTTATTGTAGCTAGGAATCGCTGTACAGCTCAGATTCGAAGGTCTAAGGCTTCCTTTATAAGAAGGAAAGTTGATGACCTTAACTCCTCTCCCACTGACAAATGCTTCTGGTCCTTAGCCAAAAACCTCTCCAAAAACTTCTGTAACTCAAGCTTTCCCCCTCTCATTCGTTCTGATGGTTCTATAGCTTGCTCTCTCACTGACAAAGCCGCTCTCTTTGGCTCTCATTTTTCTGCCAACTCTTCTATCAACTATTCCAGCGCACCTGTTCTTCAGTCTTTTCCCCTCCTTAACCCTATGCCCTCCCTTATCCTTTCTTCACGCAAAGCTCATAAGGTTCTTCGCTCGCTAGAGACGAACAAGGCATCTGGTCCCGATGGTATCCCTGCAAGGTTCCTTAAGGAGTTTGCAGATGAACTGGCTCCCGTGCTTTGCCGTCTTTTTCACCTCATTCTGTCAACCAGTATCTATCCTTCATCTTGGAAGCATGCTCTAGTTCAACCTGTTCCTAAGAAGGGTGACCGCTCTATTCCTTCTAACTACTGACCTATTGTTCTAACCTCCTCTATTGCTAAAGTTTTCGAAACTTTGCTCAATGCTCACTTCTTGAAATGCCTTGATTCTAACTCACTTATCTCCGATCACCAGTACGGCTTCCACAAGGCAAGATCCACTGGTGATCTCCTGTCCTATCTTACTCATGTATGGTCATCTTCTCTGAGGAACTATGGGGAATCCTTTGTCGTCGCCCTTGATATTTCTAAGGCTTTTGACAGAGTCTGGCACAAGGCTCTGTTGGCCAAGCTCCCTGCCTATGGCTTTACCCCTTCTTTCTGTTCTCTGATTTCCACAGTTTTCTTACTGTGACAGTGTTTCGATCCAAGTCACCAGAGGCTGTTAGATGCCTTATTAGTAATTTAGTAACTTAACTGTCATTTTTCTAATAAAAAAAAATAATTCCCACTTCTTGACTTTTGCAGATTATGACTATTTGCAATTTATATTTTAGCTTATAGCTAATTTAAAATATACCTTATTTACTCTTCTTGTACATGTAGAAGCATAGTCCCGATATAAATGCTGCTCCTACTTTTTCACCTATTCAGTGAACTCACCAGATAAGTTTTGTTTACAATTTTCTTATTATAAAAATTGTTCTTGCTGATAATTTTGTTATAAATTTGACCTTGCTGTTATGTCATTAGCCTGTCTAGATATATATCAGTAGCTTCTTTATTGAGTACTTAAATTCCGTCTCCTATGAGCAAAGTACGTTCTAGAGATTGTTTACCAGTAACCTAACTTTCCATTATAATTCTCGTTTTATTTTATTTGCTTCCACTTTTTGCACCTAAAATACTGTCTCTCCCTTGCATCTCTGCTATAATTGCCTGCCAGGGAACACCACTAAAGTAGTCCTTAAATGATATCAGAGCCAGTTACTGCTCTAGAAATATATCCTGCGGATGACGTCACCAGGAGGGACAATGAAGCGTCCTCATTTGGCGCCCAAACATCCAAGAGGCAACATCTCGCCTGAGCAGTCTAAGTTTATTTCAAACCTTATTTACGTGGCATCTTCACAGGAATTCATCTGGCACAAGAAGGTGAGGGATAGTGTATGGTAAAGCTCGTGGGTCAAGCAAATTGGTTTTTCGAGAATTAGTTACATTTGTTACTGGCTTAGTCTTACGAATTTTTTCTCAGATTCCATTCCCATACAAACGAAATTTAGTAGATTACCTAACTGGAATCTCACTTGCCAGAGTTAATTCCTTAATCTGGAAATTACAGCTGATATACACTGCTAAGAAGTTTCTTTTCATTGAATGTGATAAACAAAAATCTCATCCTCTGAAGACTGGTTATGAGCCCATAAAAATCTATCCCTTCTAATAAATTCTAATTTCATTTCACCTCTTTCTATCATCGTAAATAAAGTGTTTTACGTCAAAAACTCGTGAATAAAGCTATTTGCTATATAAATTGCAAATAATTAATCATTGAGCTAAAGTGTTTTATGCTATAAACTGCAAATAATTAAAAGGTAATTTTACCCTGTTGGCTTTGCAGATACTTCCTTTTAACCACAATTTAATGAATGCATACTGTATTTACCTTGCTGATTCTTCATATGTTGGGGATAAAGTGTTTTGAGTTATAAGTTGCAAATACTTCAAAAGGTGGTTTTGCACCCTCTTTTTCATTGCAATCAGTTGTTGATAACCAAAAGTGAATGAATACTGTATTTATCTCGTAGATTCTTCCTTTATCCTAAATAGAGTGTTTTACCATATTAATTGCAAATCATTAATAAGCATTGCAACATTTGTGGTTGCCCACAAATTAAGGAATACATGCAGTACTGTATTTGTCTTGCTTATTTTTCATTTATTTTGAATAAATTGCTTTCCTTTAATACCAGCAAAGAATTAATGGTTTTGTATGCTATTATGGTAGCATAAATATTTCTGTTTAGCTGTGAATGACCAATATATTTTCATCCAGTAGAATAATATTGGAAACTCATTATATGTGTGTTCATGCTTTCAGTTACCCATTATTAACAGTGTGTCGTTTCTGTTTCTGCAATTGCAGTGTCCTCTATTCTACTCTGCCTGTGTGACAGAGGTAATCGTCGAGTTGAGGCCAAAGTCTTGGCATACGTCCGTGGTACCGGGAAACAAAATCGTGCTCACCACCTTCGGGATTCGAGGCAGCATTTCATAAAATTTAATTTAAAAAATTTAATTCAATTCTTTTAATGTCATTGCATTTCCAAAATTAAAAGAAAGTTGAATTCTGAGTTTCATTTAACCGAGTCCTGATATAACGTGTGGGGTGTTCAAGTGCAAATATCTGTCCTGTCTGTTTGTGAGCTCTTAACCGAGCTCAGCACTTTGAGTCTCCTTAGTAAAACAGAATCTTATCAACACTCTACCATTCCCCCCACAAGATTGGCGCCCGAACAGAGACCCGAACAGACAGACTGATTTCGATAAATTTATTTTTATTTTGTTTTTTAACATTGCACAGGAAACCCGATTACCATTGGCTCGATTATTGAAATGAATGAATCTAAGGCTGCATACGAAAATTTTTGCGCTAGAGACGTTGCGGATCAGAAATTTTTTTTCTATTTTCAATGTTTATTACGGTAACTAATATTTTCTTGTTTCCCATGTGGTAAACAAAATTTCAGGAAATCAACATGAGATTATGTGCTAACAGAAATAAGAAATTTTGCATGACGAGAAGATGTATTATTTAACATTTCATTTATTTGCATGATAAGATTGAGTTTAAAAGCACTCGTGATTTAAATATCCATTAAAGGGTGATACTTGTTAAGAATTGTTTATATTTCCTTGGGATTTAGGAATTGGGAGAAAGCATATTAAGTATTTTGCCTATAATTGTGTTTTATATTCAAGCATTGACTGCTCATAGATTGGGAAGAAAAACTTTGGTGTCATTTATCGAGCCTAGGCTAAGCCCTTCATGTGTCTGAGTTGTCACTTGAAAATAAATTTTCTCATTACCAGTAGACATGTGTAATGTGGCTGCCTAGTAAGCCGTTAGCCTATCTTTGGTGTATTTTGCACAGGATCTTTGTCCTTTTGGCAACACTCCAGACTTTTACTTACGACATTTTATTTGTGGGTACTGCCATATACACGCTCATAAGCAGGCACGACCGCTATACTGTACTTGTTTGTACTCTCAGGCACTGGGTGCTAGTCGGTAAGATTTGTTGTTGCTCATTCCTTTCATTTGCACCATAACTGCAGGTACTGCCACGTATTGCTGTTAAGCAGGCACGACTGCCATTCTGTATTACCAGTGTTTCATGCACTGTTTTGCAACATTTTGTTGCTGTTGCACTTGATTGTGTTGCTCATTCCTTTCATTTGCACCATAACAGCAGGTACTGCCACGTATTGCTGTTAAGCAGGCACGACTGCCATCCTGTATTACCAGTGTTTCATTCACTGTTTTGCAACATTTTGCTGCTGTTGCACTTGACTGTATTTTGAGTCACTTTTATGGTGAGGTTTTGAGATCACTTTTACGTTTAAGTTTGAACTGTGGTGTTGAATTTTTTTTTCTCTCCTTGGTGTTGTGTGGTTCTTTCATTTTTTTTTCTACGATTGTAGAGATTTGTTTTTTTTTGTGGTTGGTTTTGGCACTTCGTTATTGACTGTTTAGGAAACCACCATGGAAACCAGGCAGTCACAGGAAACAAATATGGAAACCATCGAAACATTCGATGAGGAAATAATGATTGCTACGGGTGAGAGATACGGTCTTTCCCCAGGGCAGAAGCTCTTCGAATGGGCTCATGATAAGATGGTTGAATAAGCTGATGAGGCATAGGCACAAGTACAACGTGAACATGAGCTTGCGCTTGCTCAGCTTCGAGCGGGAATCCCAGACAGTAGTCCTTTATCCGGAAACAGAGATTACAGTAACGGGAAGCATAAGAGCCCCTCACAGAACTTCAGTCATCCAGCTCATCCTCCTCACACTCCTAAGCCTAATTACGGCCATGCACCCACACTCAAGAAGAATGACCCGGTAAGACCTAAGCCTCAGCAGTTCAGAGGCAGAGGCCATTACTCTGCTCCACCTTCCCAGGGTTTTCAGCCAAACTCTAAGAGCCACCACGCTCCCTCACACAGTGGCAGCCCACATAGCCGTCCAGCCACGCACTTGGCCCATGCTGTTGAAACATGGCCAGAAAGGGCCAATGAGGATAACGCTGAGGAACCACCACACAAACTTGCCAATGTGGAATTCATCGAACATGATGATCTGGAAATGATCCCAAAATGCCTAGAAACCATAAATGGTGTGGAAGCTGAGATAGCCCTTGACACAGGGGCCAATGGCATACTTGTTGAAGAGAGATTCATCAGGGATGAAGATTTTACCAGCAAAGTCGTTTGTGTGCCGGTTGCAGAAAGAACACCCCAAATACGATGCTGCTGTGTCATTAACCTGGATTGCAAATACTACAAGGGAAAAGCCCCAGCTGTGGCAATGATTGGGCTTAAGTACCCTGTCTTGATGGGTCGTGCACTGAACCTAGTTCCTACTTTCCAAGCCGACCTCTACCATAAGGACATTTCTCGTTATAACTTCCCTCGGGGGAAGTCACATGAAGCCATTTCAGCAGCAACTCCTGGCTTCGATGCCAAGAATTTGGACGATTCTCAAACTGACTCCGTTGAGTCTGCTGCAGTCAGTACAAGTAATGTGGACCATGGAGAGTTTCCCCCTCCTTTACCAGATGATGCACCTCTAGAGCCATTGCAGTCCATTCCAGACTTTGCCAAATTGCAGCAAGATTGCCCCAGCCTCAAACGCTGGATGCAGTAAGCCACCGAGGGAAGGACCTTCACGGTGAGAGGAGGAGGCCAGATCACTTACGCCCTGGAAGATGGAGTACTTCGTAGGCATGTGACTCAAGATGGCCACAACTTTAAACAGCTGGTGGTGCTCGCTTCGTTGCGCCATCAGGCTATGTATAAGGCACACTATTTACCTCTGAATGAACACAGAGGCAAAGCAAAAACGCGGCACGTCCTTCAGAAGGCTTTTGCATGGCCAAACATGCACGCCGAGGTAGACAGATATGTAGGCTCCTGCCTTGTCTGTCAATCCACCTCTACGGCACTGGTACCGAAAGTTCCCATGGGGATAACTAAGCTCTCAATGGAGCCATTTTCCAAGGTCGCTATTGACATATTAGGTCCTATTAATCCAGCTTCGTCCATGGGGAAACAGTTCCTCCTGGTATATGTTGACCTGGCAACAAGGTACCCAGATGCAGTGCCACTGTCTTCTATTACAACTGAAGCAGTCGCTCATGCCCTATTTGAAATCTGCTCCAGGGTTGGCTTTCCTTAGCAGGTCACTTCTGACAATGGAAGTCAGTTTACAAGTAGGCACTTTGAGGCTTTCTGTAACCTTTTAGAAATGAAGCAAATTCGTACGAGTGTCTATCATGCCCAATCAAATGGAGCATGCGAACGCTATAACGGGACATTGAAGCGATGTTTGCGCAAGCTAGTGATAGATATACCTAGGCAGTGGGACAAGTACGTCCCTGCTGCACTTTTCTCCTTCAGAGACACGCCCCACGACACTACTGGATACTCGCCTTTCGAGCTGATTTATGGTCATAAGGTTAGAGGCCCAGTGGAATTCTTGGCAGAATGTTGGGATTCACCTAACATCGAAGATGACAATAGGGACGTCCATGAGTATATTTTGAAGTTTTCGTCTCACCTCAAAAAGGCTTGGAAAACTGCACAATTAGCCATTAAGGGTCACCAGCAGACTGCCAAGCTCCTCTTTGACAAGCGTGCTCGGCGTTGTGCCCCGACACCCGGAGATCGAGCTCTGATACTTCTTCCAACAGATACCCGCAAGCTAATGCTATGCTGGAAAGGACCATACACTGTGGTACACCGGTTGACCCCTGACAATTATGTGCTAAATGTTGATGGCAATAACCGGAAATTCCACATTAACCAGCTGAAGCTTTATTGTGAGGACCCGGAGGCCCACAGGGATCCTGCGCTGGCACTCTCAGCGACCCCTATAGATGCCCTCAGCATCAACAGAACCTCCGAGGCTGCAGCAACACAGGTGCTCCATTATAGCCACCCCTTACCTCCTATATTGGAATACTCCACCCTTGCAGTGGAGATAGACTTACGGGAGTGGAGTATTTCGGAAGAAGCCCCTCTGGCCGCAGCCACCGCTCTTGCAATTGAAGACATAAGCTTAGCTTTTGATGATGGTATGGATCCTGCCATTCCCCTGCACCGAAAGGAAAGTGAGAGTAATTGCATTATTAACTCCAGACTGCAACCGAGTCAACGGGAACAGCTGAACAAGCTATTAGAGGACTATGATTACGTCTTCAACGACCTCCCAGGCATTACCGCTACCCTTGAGTATCATGTCAGATTGACTGACCCAGAGCCATTTCGGCATTCCTATGGTCTTCCCCACCAGCTGTCCGTACGGCTGAAGGAAGATCTTGACACTTGGGTCCGCCTCGGAATAGTTGAAAAGAGCATTTCGCCTTGGTGCTCGCTGTTACTGGCAGTGCGTAAGCAAGATTGCAGTCACAGGTTCTGCCTTGACTGTCGTAAGCTTAACTCCCGTACCATCTTTGATGGAGAGCCCATTGCTGACGCCGAGCATATTTTCTCGTTACTCTCCCAAGCCCGTTACCTGTCCAAGTTGGTTCTGGTCAGTGGATTTTGGCAAGTCCCGCTGAGCGAGACTACCAAGCCTCTTACAGCCTTTTCCACAAGACATGGTCTTTACCAGTTCAGGGTCATGCCTTTTCGTATGGTAAATGCCCCTGGCTGCTTCAGCAGACTCATGAGGATAGTATTACAGGATCTCAACAATGTTTCATGCTTTATAGACGACATTCTGGTGCATTCTCAGGATTGGTCATCGCACCTTGAGACTCTCAGCATAGTTCTCACTCATCTGAACCAGCATGGACTTCATTTAAAGCCTTCTAAATGTGAGATTGGTTTCACATAATTGCAGTATCTCGGCCACGTGGTTGGAGAAGGAGTTATGTCCCCTTTACATGACAGGGTACAAGCCATTAAGGATATGGAGAAACCTGCCACTGTCACTCAACTGAGATCATTCCTGGGTAGTGTCGGCTACAATCAATGGTTCATTTCACACTTTAATACTATCGCTGCCCCTTTGCAGCAAGGTAAGCAAGGTAAAGCAAGGTAAAACCTCCCCTGTCCAATGGACATATGAAGCTCCGAGAAGCATTGGCGGGTGAGCCAGCATTACAACTGGTAAACCCTGATTTTCCATTTATCTTGCAGACCAACACCTGAGACGATGGCCTGGGTGCCGTACTCTTGCAAGCCCAATCAGACAAGTCAGCAGAAGTAGCTCCAGTGCGATATGCAAACCGCAGGCTTCGCCCTGTAGAGTGAAATTACTCCACCGTGGAGAAGGAAGCTCTAGCTGCAGATTGGGCCATAAAGAAATTTGAAGTCCATCTGTATGACCAACATTTTACACTGAGAACCGACCACCAACCTCTCCAATTTACAGACTGAAGACAAGCTAAATCCTCGCCTGAAAAGGTGGGCACTTTACCTGCAATCTTTTCAAATTCACTGCCCAACATGTTCATGGCAAGGACAATGACCTTGCTGATCTACTAAGTCGACGGTCATTACCCTCAAATGAGGAAGCTGGTGCTGTTAGCCTCAATTTGACTAGTCGGCAAAGATTACTTCTCTAATGTGTTGTTTATTTTTCATGTTTATCTTTTGTGTCTTTAATACTGTACTGTACTTGTTTATTTTAGTGTACAAGCGTTATTCCTAATGGAAGATAAAAAAGATGAAGAATAATTCTTTGATCGTAGTTTTATATTTCCCTTTGTGGGACTTTGAGAGCCACAACATGGCGGAAACATTTTGGTTTAGTGTTGAATAGCTGAAACTGTTTTAAATCCAGTCGCCAATGTTAATGACGACTTGGTTCAAATTTTCATTTGCGTATACTGTATTTTTTTTTGTATATTATATTATTGCCTTATTGCATGTGAAGCATTCTTAAACTTAAATATTGATATTCACTGATATCCATTGTGATTTAAATTTCTTGAAATTTGAATTTGATCACATTTCTTTTATGTTTTACATGTCACTTAATGTTTTGTTTATAAGACTTGTTCACTTTACCTAATAGTATATGTTCCAGTGGTGGATCCCATTCTTATTGTTCATTTGTTCTTTTCCATGAAAAGGATATCTCATCCCTCATAATAACACTGAAGTCACCGTAACTTTCTCTGTTCTTTTTTCGCCTTCTGTAGTAGAATTTTGCTAAATCAATATTCTCTAGAAAAGGCCTTTGTGACAGAGTGTTTCGCTCAAAGTCACCAGAGGCTGTTAGATGCCTTATTAGAAATTTAGTAACTTAACTGTCATTTTTCTAATAAAAAAAAATTCCCACTTCTTGACTTTTGCAGATTATGACTATTTGCAATTTATATTTTAGCTTATAGCTAATTTTAAATATACCTTATTTACTCTTCTTGTACGTGTAGAAGCATAGTCCCGATATAAAGGCTGCTCCTACTTTTTCATCTCTTCAGTGAACTCACCAGATACGTTTTGTTTACAATTTTCTTATTATAAAAATTTTTCTTGCTGATAATTTTGTTATAAATTTGACCTTGCTGTTATGTCATTAGCCTGTCTAGATATATATCAGTAGCTTCTTTATTGAGTACTTAAATTCTGTCTCCTACGAGCAAAGAACGTTCTAGAGATTGTTTACCAGTAACCTAACTTTCCATTATTATTCTCGTTTTATTTTATTTGCTTCCACTTGTTGCACCTAAAATACTGTCTCTCCCTTGCATCTCTGCTATAATTGCCTGCCAGGGACCACCACTAAAGTAATCCTTAAATGATATCAGAGCCAGTTACTGCTCTAGAAATATATCCTGCGGATGACGTCACCAGGAGGGACAATGAAGCGTCCTCATTTGGCGCCCAAACATCCCAGAGGCAACTTCTCACCTGAACAGTCTAAGTTTATTTCAAACCTTATTTACATGGCATCTTCACAGGAATTCATCTGGCACAAGAAGGTGAGGGATAGTGTATGGTAAAGCTCATGGGTCAGTCAAATTGGTTTTTCGAGAATTAGTTACATTCGTTACTGGCTAAAGCTTACGAATTTTTTTCTCAGATTCCATTCCCATACAAACGAAATTTAGTAGATTACCTAACTGGAATCTCACTTGCCAAAGTCAATTCCTTAATCTGGAAATTACAGCTGATATACATTGCTAAGAAGTTTCTTTTCATTGAATGTGATAAACAAAAATCTCATCCTCTGAAGACTGGTTATGAGCCCGTAAAAATCTATCCCTTTTCCTAATAAATTCTAATTTCATTTCACTTCTTTCTATCATCGTAAATAAAGTGTTTTACGTCAAAAACTCGTGAATAAAGCTATTTGCTATATAAATTGCAAATAATTAATCATTTAGCTAAAGTGTTTTATGCTATAAACTGCAAATAATTAAAAAGGTAATTTTACCCTGTTGGCTTTGCAGATACTTCCTGTTAGCCACAATTTAATGAATGCATACTGTATTTACCTTGCTGATTCTTCATATGTTGGGGATAAAGTGTTTTGAGTTATAAGTTGCAAATACTTCAAAAGGTGGTTTTGCACCCTCTTTTTCATTGCAAACAGGTCTTGATAACCAAAAGTGAATGAATACTGTATTTATCTCGTAGATTCTTCCTTTATCCTAAATAGAGTGTTTTACCATATTAATTGCAAATCATTAATAAGCATTGCAACATTTGTGGTTGCTCACAAATTAAGTAATATATACAGTACTGTATTTGTCTTGCTTATTCTTCATTTATTTTGAATAAATTGCTTTCCTTTAATACCAGCAAAGAATTAATGGTTTTGTATGCTATTATGGTAGCATAAATATTTCTGTTTAGCTGTGAATGACCAATAAATTTTCATCCAGTAGAATAATATTGGAAACTCATTATATGTGTGTTCATGCTTTCAGTTTACCATTATTAACAGTGTGTCGTTTATGTTTCTGCAATTGCAGTGTCCTCTATTCTACTCTTCCTGTGTGACAGAGGTAATCGTCGAGTTGAGGCCAAAGTCTTGGCATACGTCCGTGGTGCCGGGAAACGAAATCGTGCTCACCACCTCCGGGATTCGAGGCAGCATTTCATAAAATTTAATTTTAAAATTTTAATTCAATTCTTTTAATGTCATTGCATTTCCAAAATTAAAAGAAAGTTGAATTCTGAGTTTCATTTAACCGAGTCCTGATATAATGTGTGGGGTGTTCAAGTACAAATATCTGTCCTGTCTGTTTGTGAGCTCTTAACCGAGTTCAGTACTTTGAGTCTCCTTAGTAAAACAGAATCTCATCAGCACTCTACCATTCCCCCAACACTTACTGACCATTCTATATCTATAGTTGTTGATGGCGCGACATCTAGCCCTTTCACTGTTTCCAGTGGTGTTCCACAGGGCTCTGTTCTTTCTCCTACCCTCTTCCTTCTCTTCATCAATGATCTTCTACAATCCCCATCTTCCTCTCTTCTTCATGCCTTTGCCGATGATTCTCCCCTTCACTTTTCCTCTGCCTTTTCTTCACAACCTTTATCTGATACTTGTAATCAATCTCGTATCACTCTTTCTTCTACTCCTAACTCCGATTTGCAGAGAGTATCTGAATGGGGCACTCAAAATTTAGTTAAATTCAATGCCTCCAAGACACAGTTTCTGGCTATCTCTTTATCTTCTTCTCCTCGTGATAACCCTATTGTCTTCGAAACTAATGAGATTTACCCTCTTAACTCAATCAATATATTAGGAATCCATATAGCCTCTAACTTGTCTTGGAGGAATCACATAATCCAAATTTCTAAATCTTCATCCAAAAAATTGGGGGTTTTGTTTCGTTTTCGTCATTACTTTTCCTCATTGCAGTTACTTAAAATTTACAAAGGTCTTATCCGCCCAAGCTCAGAATACTGCTCACACATCTGGGGTGCTTCTTCCTTTACTTATCTTCTTGATAGGGTTGAATCTAAGGCAGTCAGACTCATTAATGATCCTTCTCTTACTTCTAACCTGGATTCTCTCTCTCTTCGCCGTAAGGTATCTTCCCTTTTTTTTTGTATCGCTACTACTTCCATCTCTGCTCTGATAAGTTGGCGAGTTGCATCCCTCCTCCACTGCCGAGGCCACGTAACACTCGCCAAGCGGCCTCATCTCACAGGTACTGTGTGGAGATTTGTAGCTCGCGGATTGGTCGGTGCAGCGACTGCTTCTTCCCATCTACCTCCAAACTCTGGAACTCTCTTCCTCCTTCTGTCTTTCCAAATTCTTATGACCTTTCATCCTTCAAAAATCAGATCTATCGTCATCTCAGACCCTAGTCCTCCATATCTCTGGGTCCTCTGTACTTTGACTGTTTTTTTTCTGTGTGTCGTTTTCCTTTGTGTGACATTACCTCATCTCTGCCTTGCCCTTAACCTTTTTCTTTTCCTTCGTCTTGGTATTTTCTCGTGCCCGGGCCTTTGTTGATGAGGGCAGATTCTGCCTGTTCCGGTGTCACACTTTAAAAAAAAAAAAAAAGTAAATCATTAGCATTTTGAAATATTTCATTCCCAGTACGCTTGTTTAAGTCTACATCAATAATTGAACGCACTTGCTTACCTTTCATTTCCTTTTTAAAACATACACTACTAACATTGCTTGTTTTTTTTTTTTGCAAGAAGAACATGTGGCATCCATAAACTTACATTTATCTGACTGTTGATTACACGTTTTAATATTTTGGTTCCTCTGTTTTGCTTTAGCACCAAAACTGTTATTTTCTAATTTTATTTTATTTACTGCAGAGGTATTTGCTGTAGGCCTATTCTCAGTTACATAATCAGTTGCTAAATTTATAACCTTTGCTAAAAAATCTCTGGTGTTTATTGCTTTAAAATCAAAGAAATCTGCAAGTAATATTTTGAAATAAACTTCCTGATCAATGCCTACAAGTAATTGCTCTTTTAAATGTCTGTCAAAATTATCATTAAAGTCACACTGCTGGGCCAGCTGTTTTAATTCAGCATAATACTCTTTAACTGTCTCACTCCCTTTCTTTTCCCTCTGCAGGAAATCACATAAAGCCCTATGATAACTATGATTGGTTATGAAATAAAACATTAAAACAGATACTAGTTTTGTAAATGGAACAGTAGAAGGCAGCTTAGGAGCTGTTAACTTACAAATTGTAGAGAAAGTATCCACTCCTACCAATAATAGCAGCAGTGTTCTTTTGGCATCCTCTTCATCAATTTCCTTAACCCTACAGTTGATGGTGAACAGATCCAGCCAACAATCAAGATCCAGCTTCTCAGGATTATATTCTGGTATCGATGGCTTCTTTGACGTCGTCATCCTTCTGCTGTAGAAATTCTGTGTAGTCTGGGTTGCCCATAAAATATGCCAGTCATATAATGAACTAAATTATTGCTATTGGGTAGTTGCCGAACTCGCAAAATACTGTAGGCTAACTCGGAGATAGGCTAAGCTTCCCGTTCCAGGCTCCTGTGATGATTGCTTAGGCTAGCCTATTGAATCGACTCTTCCTTTGAATATCTTGTGTTGTTCCAATTAAATATACGTCGCTATTGAAATTTATTAGCCTTAAGATTATAATAAGGCATTAAATAATATGTTTAATCCTCAAATACACGTTTATTAGTAAAAATAACACTGGTCGGAAGTCATGGTGACTTTACATTCTAGCGGGAAGGGGGGAAAAACACAGAAGTAAACAAAATGTCATCCCCCGCATTATTACAGAAAGTAGAAATAACAAAAACAATACAGAATAAGGGAGGAGTGTTGATTCTCAATTATATAAAATACATATCAAAGGGAGTTATTGAGAAGCTGCAACTTATGCCGAGAATAGGTGGAAATGTCTTGGAATGGATTAAAACTTACTTAGAAGGAAGGGAACAGAGGGTTAGAGTAAGACACTCGGTGTCTGAAAGGAGAAGAATTAGTAGTGGAGTTCCACAGGGTTCAGTTTTAGGGCCACTTTTGTTCCTTGTATATGTAAATGACCTACCAGAGTCTGTAAATTCATTCATGAATATGTTTGCAGATGATGCAAAGATTGTGAAGAAAGTAAGAGGTGAGAGCAATGGTAGAGAATTTCAGGAAAACCTAAATAGTCTGCATGAGTGGGCTAAGGAAATTCAATACTTCAAACTGTAAGGTAATGAGAATGGGTACAAGGGCTTGAAAGCCCAGCTTGAATACCCAATAGCAGGAACATATGCTTTCTTAGCAATGTAAGAGTAGCCTTCAGACTCATGGATAAGGAAATGTTTAGAAATATTTATGTGACCTATTTGAGGCCAAAGCTTGAATATGCAGCACCCTTTTGGAATCCACAATTGAAAAAGCACATGATTAAGCTGGAATATGTTCAAAGACATGCCACGAAACCGGTGCCAGAATTATGCAATCTCAGTTATGAAGAGAGACTGAGGGAATCAGATTTACCATCATTCAAAGCTAGGAGAATGAAGAGGGATATGGTTACTGTTTTTATATTCCTTCATGGTTTTGACAGAGTGGATAGGGATCGATATTTTGTTATTGCTGGCTCTAGAACTAGAGGTCATAGTCCGAAGCTTCGTAAGAAAGCTTCTTTGCAGGATGTAAGGAGGTTCTAGTGCAAGTGTAGTTGATGATCGGAATTGGCTAAGCGAGGAGGTAGTTAGTTTTAAGGACAAGTATGCTAAGTATCACTAATTAAAAAAATGGAATCGACCAGCAAACGCGAAGTTACGAGAATAGGGCTCTTTCCCATGGGTACAATTAGGTAATTACTTTCAGATGGATAATGGTTGATAACTTATCACAATAATATCGTTGATTCATGCTGTGAAGTATCTTGAAGTCTAAATTGACGCCTTGTCTCTGGGGGTAAGGTTTGGGGATTATTTTCATTGGCTGGGAATAGGAGGGAGAAAACCAAATAAAGAGGGTGGTATATGCACACAGATAAAGATTTCAAGGTCATGTAATCTGCTCCCAGTTCACCTTGGGCACTAGTTGAAGGCACACAAGAGCTCCACCAGGGACAGAATCTTGGCACTATTAACATCGGAATTTGGGAAGACATTAACCAGTGAAATACATACTACTTGAAGAATGTATTTGTTGATAAAAGAAGGTGTAGAAGAACTATGCACGCTCGAAAACTGTCGGAGAGTTCCGAGACTGGTTTTAAATTATGTAAACCCAAACCATAAATTTCTTTATGCCAGTGCTGGAGTATTAGCTATTACAGTCATAGTGAAATATGGTGCAGGCATAAAAAACAGGTAAAAACTTTATTCATTTAATAGTTCCAGCTTGGTTCGAGCTGCCAACCTGATCCTATTTTTATGTTCATGTGGTAAGATATCTGCTCTCGTTCACTGTTTTTGTTTGTTCATAAAATTAGGATGCATGCACACTCATCTATATAGAATTAATCAACATCTTTTGTTGCATTCTGCATGATACATAAAGAAGAATACCCGGGAAAACATTTCCATTTTTATTACCCTGTGTATGTTTTTTGTATTCATTTTATATAATTTCATCGAGCCTCTCTCTCTCTCTCTCTCTCTCTCTCTCTCTCTCTCTCTCTCTCTCTCTCTCTCATTTACAGGTACTTCGCCTGGCTTTGCAATAAATGTACAAACATTAAGTTTGAAGAATATGAATCGCTTAAGAGAGATCTTTTGAAGTCATTGGCCACCCTCGAATCCCATGATCCACAACTTAGGATCCAAAAAACTATTAAGATTTTGGAAGTCGGCGTTGGGGCAGGTATGTTGCTATTTGAAGTATGTGTTAAGAGGTCAGAAATTATTATTATTATTATTATTATTATTATTATTATTATTATTATTATTATTATTATTATTATTATTATTATTGTCGCTGCTTACTGCTCTTGGATGATGGTGATTGGGTAAATTTAATGCTTCATCAATAAATGCAAAGAATTCCATTTTTTGTTAATCTTTTTCCAGTCATCATCACCATATCAGCAAGTAAGTATTAATTTAGAGACATATTTCCCTCGAAATATTGGGTGCTGGCGTTAAGGACAGGTATGATAAGTATCACTAAGTCTAAAATGGAACCGATCAGGAGACGGGAAGATACGAGCTTTGGGCTCTTTCCCGTAAACACAATTAGGTAATCACAATTAGGTAATAACACAGTTCGAAACCCTTGATTGCGATTTTACCACATCTGCTTATCTCTCTCTCTCTCTCTCTCTCTCTCTCTCTCTCTTGAAGGCATTATGTTTTCTATTGCTTTGTTTAGATATTCTTTGATAACGGAGTATGTAATCCATATACTCTTGAATACAGAAGCTTCCCCTACTTACAAAGAACAGAGTAATATACATTCACAAATACAAACAAAAACCTAATCATTATTTACCCATGTATTAATGTATGCTTTACTGTACTGTGCCGTATTATTATATTATAATTGCTGTATTAATATTTATTAATACTGTATATTTTAAGTTTTATGTAGTAGTTGAGTGTCTTTAGCCAAAGTGCTTATGTATGTTGTAATGGAGTGGTAATATGGTACATAGTGTATACGAATTCTAAGTTAAGTTCTACCTTACATGTTTTGCTGAGAAGCATTATTCCTATTTTTATCTAATTCTAGTGAGTAGAAGAGGTATTATTTTCTTCTCCCGCCAACTTTCTGAGAGATGTCCGATGACACCTGCTAATAGCTCCAGGCATTTCCTACATATTTCCTATCATTTCCGATATCCTACCCTTACTAACATAACCCTAACCCTATTTCTAATGCTGCTAAGTAATATATATCATAGAGATAGTGTGATAATATATACAGTAAGTCAGGTATGTAATGCCCGATTAGTTCTAGCTTATTTATTCAGTTCTTACTAATTACCGTGCATATTCTAATCTAATACCGCGGTGGTCATGTGCCGATTGTTGCCCATACAGGCAACCTATCTAACCCATAATGCAAGGGAACCGAAATATCTAACCTCACCTATTACAATTGGCGACTATATCACAACTGGCAACGAGGATTACAACTGGCCTATCATAAGGCACTTGACTGTTTATCTAACCTGATTTTTTTTTCTTTTTTGTTACCTAACCTAATTTTGTCTTACTTAGCCTAACTGAATTTGTCTAGCGTAAGTATAGCCTAGACTTAGCCTGTGCCTATGCCTATTATTTTTGGACTATGTGTTTGAACTCCGCCTAGACCTAGCTATAATCCTATAGGTTTATTAGGCTATTACCTATAATTTTATGTTGTTCACTGGGAATGTAGGTCCGTATGATGAATTTGAGAAATTTTCAACCTATATAGATATGGTCCAATTGTATTTCGAAGCTAAGGATATTAAGAAAGATAAGTAAGTTCCTGTTTTGTTGTCTATTATGGGTTCTAAACATTTTGGTCTAACTACGGATTTAGTCAGTCCAAAAAACTCCTAAGGAATAATGGTCAAGATAAAAAAAATAATGTATATCACTTACCCCAACTTAACTCCATCCACATGTTGGAAGTTAAAAGTGCACTCACAACAGTTCAAAAACCCAACTTCTTGCCCCCTTCTATAAACCACCACATACAAAAAGAAATCAAAACCTACACTGGGAGCTCCCGCTAAACCTCCACAACTCAATAATAAAGCAATTCTGTCTCACAACTCAACCAATAAAGCAAATCCATCACACAACTCAACCAACTCGACAACCCCATGAGCACTGCTCTTCATGCCCAAAACATTTTGCTCAAAATGTAAACAACATCCCATCCACAGTGTTGCCAACCAGTATTACCAGATCCAAATTATATAAAATCATAAACGAAAACTATTGTCTCCACAAAACCACATACCCCCTTGATCTTAAGATCACTAAGAGCGCCACCAGCTCCCCCCACCAAGAGATGGCTACCCATCTCTCAGCACTCCTCCTCACTCGCCGATCCCTCCACATAATCTCTCATCCACAACGGTCGTCATCTTTCTCGGTTCGGCCACCGTGGAACTTCATTCTCCTGTACTTCAATTGACCCTTCATCCTCAGTAGACGAGTCCACCACTCTCCTAATATCCAGAACGTGCCGAGGCATCCCATCTACTGAGACATTATTTTGGGAATTCACATCGGTCACAGTACCCCTTCCCTACTGCGACGTGCATCTTGAGTTTGGTGGCTTTACCCACACCTCATCTCCAATCTTGATGGAACCTGCCCCTTCATCTCCTTTATCCGTCTTTGGTACCATGCTTGGATGTCACCACTTATACTTGAAGACAGCTTTCTGTGGCACAGTTCCTTCATCCTGACCCGACCTAGGGGACATATACCAGAGGACTTCTTCCAACAGCGACACCTGAGCCCTCTCCTCCATGTCCTTGATTGTTCGATGATGTCGCTCCACAATTCCATTCCCACTAGGCCGATACGCAGCTCTAGAATAGCGGTTGATATTCCATTTGTCAAGTATCTCCTTCAAAGCCTTTGATCTAAAGGTTGTACTGTTGTCTACCAATACTTCATCAACAAGCCCCCTTTGTAAAAACAACCCATTCAACACTCCTGCAATCTCCTCTCCAGTTTCTGCTCTTAGCTCTCTCCAAATAGCCACTCTGCCTGATCCGCAGTCAACCATAGACAAATACAAACCTTGCCTGTAGTGTGTTACATCAGCCGTCAATCTCTTCCAGTTGTCTTCCACTCTAAGCCCCCCGGTCTCATGCGCAACTGGCGGAGGATTGATCGACTGGCACTTGTCGCATCGCCTAACTAGTTGCCGGATCCAGTCTCTCATGACTCCTGGATCAACCCCTTGCTACAAACAGAGTCCTATTGACTCCCATGTGGTGCATTTGATGTTAGTCCTCCACACTCGGTACTCCTGCACAGCATACTCTGGCCTCTTTTGACTTCTCATCTGGAATTCCTAACCAGGCCTTCCTCACCCTAGTTAACACATCTGCCTTATTCTTCTCTGATGGAACAAAACATAGGCACAACTCCATCCCAAACTCCTCTATCAGCTCATGCAAGTGTTGGGGTTTAGGATGCTAGAGTGTTGTTAAGATTCTGTTTTACTAAGGGGACTCAAAGTACCGAGCTCAGTTAAGAGCTCACAAACAGACAGGACAGATATTTGTACTTGAACACCCCATCTCTATTACCATTAGTCGGTTAAATGAAACTCAGAATTCAACTTTCTTTTAATTTTGGAAATGCAATGACATTAAAAGAATTGAATTAAATTTCTCAAATTAAATTTTATGAAATGCTGCCTCGAATCCCGGAGGTGTTGGGCACGATTTCGTTTCCCGGCACCACGGACGTATGCCAAGACTTTGGCCTCAACTCGATGATTACCTCTGTCACACAGGCAGAGTAGAATACAGGACACTGCAATTTCAGAAACAGAAATGACACACTATTTATAATGGGAAACTGAAAGCATGAGCACACATATAATGAGTTTCCAATGTCATTCTACTGGATAAAATATATTGGTTATTCACAGCTAACCAGAAATATTTATGCTACCATAATAGCATACAAAACCATTAATTCTTTACTGGTTTTAAAGAAAACAATATATTCACAATAAATGAAGAATAAGCAAGACAAATACAGTACTGTATGTATTCCTTAAATTGTGGGCAACCACAAAAGTTGCAATGCTTATTACTGATTAACAATTAATATGGTAAAACACTCTATTTAGGATAAAGGAAGAATCTACGAGATAAATACAGTATTCATTCACTTTTAGTTATCAAGAACTTTGCAATGAAAAAAAGGGTGCAAAACCACCTTTTGAGGTATTTGCAACTTATAACTCAAAACACTTTATCCCCAACATATGAAGAATTAGCAAGATAAATACGGTATGCATTCATTAAATTGTGGTTAACAAGAAATATTTGCAAAGCCAACTGGGAAAAATTACCTTTTAAATGTTTGCAATTTGTATAGCAAATAGCTTTATTGACGAGTTTTTGACGTAAAACACTTTATTTACGATGATAGAAAGGGGTGAAATGAAATTAGAATTTATTAGGAAAAGAGATAGATTTTTACGGGCTCATAACCAGTCTTCAGAGGATGAGATTTTCGTTTATCACATTCAGTGAAAAGAAACTTCTCAGCAATATATATCAGCTGTAATTTACAGGTTAAGGAATTAACTTTAGCATGTGAGATTCCAGTTTGGTAATCTACAAAATTTCGTGTGTATTGGAATGAAATCTGAGAATGAAAATCCATAAGATTTATCCAGTAACGAATGTAACTAATTCTCGAAAATAAACCAATTTGCTTGACCCACGAGCTTTACCATACACTATCCCTCACCTTGTTGTGCTAGATGAATTCCTGTGAAGATGCCACGTAATTAAGATTTGAAATAAACTTAGACTGCCCAGGCGAGATGTTGCCTCTGGGCAGTCTCGGCGCCAAAAAAGCGTCTCATTGTTCCTCCTGGTGAGTTCATCTGTAGGATACATTTCTAGAGCAGTAATTGGCTCTGATATCATTTTAAGGACTATTTTAGTGGTGGTCCCTGGCAGGCAATTATAGCAGAGATGCAAGGGAGAGACAGTATTTTTAGGTGCAACAAGTGGAAGCAAATAAAATAAAACGAGAATAATAATGAAAAGTTAGGTTACTGGTAAAATATCTCATAATTTTCTTGGCTCGTAGCAGACAGAAAATAGGAGCAGCCTTTATATCGGGGCTATACTTCTACACGTACAAGAAGAGTAAATAAGGTATATTTAAAATTAGCTATAAGCTAAAATACAAATTGCAAATAATCATAATCTGCAAAAGTCAAGAAGTGGGAATTAATTTTTTTAGTTAGAAAATAACAGTTATGTTACTAATTTATTTAATAAGGCATCTAACAGCCTCTGGTGGCTTTGAGCGAAACACTCTGTCACAAAGGCCCTTTCTAGAGAATATTGATTTAGCAAAATTCTACTACAGAAGGCGAAAAAAGAACAGAGGAAGTTACGGTGACTTCAGTGTTATTATGAGGGATGAGATATCCTTCTCATGGAAAAGAACAAATGAACAATAAGAATGGGATCCACCACTGGAACATATCATACTATTAGTAAAAGTAAACAAGTCTTGTAAACAAAACATTAAATGACATGCAAAACATGAAGGAAATGTGATCAAATTCAAATTTCAAGAAAATTAAATCACAATTAGATATCAGTGAATATCAATATTTAAGTTTATGAATGCTTCACATGCAAGAAGGCAATAATATAATGTACAAAAAAAATACAGTATACGCAAATGTAAAATTTGAACCACGTCGTCATTAACATTGGCGACTGGATTTAAAAGTTTCAGCTATTCAACACTAAACTAAAATGTTTCCGCCATGTTCTGGCTTTCAAAGTCCCACAAAGGGAAATATAAAACTACGATCAAAAAATTGTTCTTCATCTTTTTTTTCGTTTTCCATTAGGAATAACGTTTGTACGCTAAAATAAACAAGTACAGTACAGTATTAAAGACATAAAAGATAAACATAAAAAATAAACAACACATTAGAGAAGTAATCTTTGCCGACTAGTCAAATTTAGGCTAACAGCACCAGCTTCCTCATTTGAGGGTAACGACCGTCGACTTAGTAGATCAGCAAGGTCATAGACCTTGCCATGAACATGTTGGGCAGTGAATTTGAACAGATTCAGGTAAAGTGCCCACCTTTTCAGGCGAGGATTTAGCTTGTCTGCAGTCTGTAAATATAGGAGAGGTCGGTGGTCGGTTCTCAGTGTAAAATGTTGGCCATACAGATGGACTTCAAATTTCTTTATGCCCCAATATGCAGCTAGAGCTTCCTTCTCCACAGTGGAGAAATTTCGCTCTGCAGGGCGAAGCCTGCGGCTTACATATCGCACTGGAGCTACTTCTGCTGAGTTGTCTGATCGGGCTTGCAAGAGCACGGCACCCAGGCCTTCGTCTGAGGCATCGGTCTGCAAGATAAATGGAAAATCAGGGTTTACCAGTTGTAATACTGGCTCACCTGCCAATGCTTCTCGGAGCTTGAAAAATGCTCTCTCCGCTTCATTGGTCCATTGGACAGGGAAGGATTTACTTTGCTTCGAGGAGGTCAGTTGCTGCAAAGGGGCAGCGATAGTATTAAAGTATGGAATGAACCGTTGGTAGTAGCCGACACTACCCAGGAATGATCTCAGTTGAGTGACAGTAGCAGGTTTCTCCATATCCTTAATAGCTTGTACCCTGTCATGTAAAGGGGACATAACTCCTTCTCCAACCACGTGGCCGAGATACTGCAATTGTGTGAAACCAATCTCACATTTGGAAGGCTCTAAGTGAAGTCCATGCTGGTTCAGACGAGTGAGAACTCTGCGGAGAGTCTCGAGGTGCGATGACCAATCCTGAGAATGCACCAGGATGTCGTCTATAAAGCATGAAACATTGTCGAGATCCTGTAGTACTATCCTCATGAGTCTGCTGAAGCAGCCAGGGGCATTTACCACACCAAAAGGCATGACCCTGAACTGGTATAGACCATATCTTGTGGAAAAAGCTGTAAGAGGCTTGGTAGTCTCGCTCAACGGGACTTGCCAAAATCCACTGGCCAAATCCAACTTGGACAGGTAACGGGCTTGGGAAAGCAACGAGAAAATATGCTCAGCGTCAGCAATGGGCTCTCCATCAAAGATGGTACGGGAGTTAAGCTTACGACAGTCAAGGCAGAACCTGTGACTGCCATCTCGCTTACGCACTGCCAGTAACGGCGAACACCAAGGCAAAATGCTCTTTTCAACTATTCCGAGGCGGACCCAAGTGTCAAGATCTTCCTTCAGCCGTAAGGACAGCTGGTGGGGAAGACCATAGGAATGCCGAAATGGCTCTGGGTCAGTCAATCTGACATGATGCTCAAGGGTAGTGGTAATGCCTGGGAGGTCGTTGAAGACGTTCTCATAGTCCTCTAATAGTTTGTTCAGCTGTTCCCGTTGACTCGGTTGCAGTCTGGAGTTAATAATACAATTACTCACACTTTCTTTTCGGTGTGTGGGAATGGCAGGATCCTTACCATCATCAAAAGCTAAGCTTATGTCTTCAATTGCAAGGGCGGTGGCTGCGGCCAGAGGGGCTTCTTCAGAAAAACTCCACTCCCGTAAGTCTGTCTCCACTGCAAGGGTGGAGTATTCCAATATAGGAAGTAAGGGGTGGCTATAATGGAGCACCTGTGTTGCTGCAGCCTCGGAGGTTCTGTTGATGCTGGAGGCATCTATAGGGGTTGCTGGGAGCGCCAGCGCAGGATCCCTGTGGGCCTCCGGGTCCTCACAATACAGCTTCAGCTGGTTAATGTGGTATTTCCGGTTATTGCCATCAACATTTAGCACATAATTGTCAGGGGTCACCCGGTGTACCACAGTGTACGGTCCTTTCCAGCATAGCATTAGCTTGCGGGTATCTGTTGGAAGAAGTAACAGAGCTCGATCTCCGGGTGTCGAGGTACGACGCCGCTCACGCTTGTCAAAGAGGAGCTTGGCAGTCTGCTGGTGACCCTTAATGGCTAATTGTGCAGTTTTCCAAGCCTTTTTGAGGCGAGACGAAAACTTCAAAATATACTCATGGACGTCCCTATCGTCATCTTCGATGGTAGGTGAATCCCAACAGTCTGCCAAGAATTCTACTGGGCCTCTGACCTTATGACCAATCAGCTCAAAAGGCGAGTATCCAGTAGTGTCGTGGGGCGTGTCTCTGAAGGAGAAAAGTGCAGCAGGGACGTATTTGTCCCACTGCCTAGGTATATCTATCACTAGCTTGCGCAAACATCGCTTCAATGTCCCGTTATAGCGTTCGCATGCTCCATTTGATTGGGCATGATAGACACTCGTACGAATATGCTTCATTTCTAAAAGGTTACGGAAAGCCTCAAAGTGCCTACTTGTAAACTGACTTCCATTGTCAGAAGTGACCTGCTCAGGAAAGCCAACCCTGGAGCAGATTTCAAATAGGGCATGAGCGACTGCTTCAGTTGTGATAGAAGCCAGTGGCACTGCATCTGGGTACCTTGTTGCCAGGTCAACATATACCAGGAGGAAGTGTTTCCCCGTGGACAAAGCTGGATTAATAGGACCTAGTATGTCCATAGCGACCTTGGAAAATGGCTCCATTGAGAGCTTAGTTATCCCCAGGGGAACTTTCGGTACCAGTGCCGTTGAGGTGGATTGACAGATAGGGCAGGACCCTACATATCTGTCTACCTCGGCGTACATGTTTGGCCATGCGAAAGCCTTCTGAAGGACGTGCCGAGTATTTGCTTTGCCTCTGTGTCCACTTAGAGGTAAATGGTGTGCCACATACATAGCCTGGCGTCGCAACGAAGCGGGCACCACCAACTGTTTAAAGGTGTGGCCATCTTGAGTCACATGCCTACGAAGTACTCCATCTTCAAGGGCGTAAGTGATCTTGCCTCCTCCTCTCACTGTGAAGGTCCTTCCCTCGGTGGCCTGCTGCATCCAGCGTTTGAGGCTGGGGCAGTCTTGCTGCAATTTGGCAAAGTCTGGACGGGACTTCAATGGCTCTAGAGGTGCATCATCTGGTAAAGGAGGGGGAAACTCGCCGCGTTCCACATTACGTGTACTGACTGCAGCAGACTCAACGGAGTCAGTCGGAGAATCGTCTATATTCTCGGCATCGATGCCAGGAGTTGCTGCTGAAATGGCTTCATGTGACTTCCCCTGAGGGAAGTTATAACGAGAAATGTCCTTATGGTAGAGGTCAGCCTGGAAAGTAGGAACTAGGTTCAGTGCACGACCCATCAAGACAGGGTACATAAGCTCAATCATTGCCACAGCTGGGGCTTTTCCCTTGTAGTATTTGCAATCCAGGTTAATGACACAGCAGCGTCGTATTTGGGGTGTTCCTTCAGAAACCCGCAAACGAACGACTTTGCTGGTAAAATCTTCATCCCTGACAAATCTCTCGTCAACAAGTATGCCATTGGCCCCTGTGTCAAGGGCTATCTCAGCTTCCACAGCATTTATGGTTTCTAGGCATTTTGGGATCATTTCCAGATCATCATGTTTGATGAATTCCGCATTGGCAAGTTTGTGTGGTGGTTCCTCGGCATTATCCTCATTGGCCCTTTCTGGCCCTGTTTCCACAACATAGGCTGAGTGAGTGGCCAGACGGCTATGTGGGCCGCCGCTGTGTGAGGGAGCGTGGTGGCTCTTAGAGTTTGGCTGAAAACCCTGGGAAGGTGGAGCAGAGTAATGGCCTTTGCCTCTTAACTGCTGAGGCTTAGGTCTTACCGGGTCATCCTTTTTGAGTGTGGGTGCATGGCCGTAATAAGGCTTAGGAGTGTGAGGAGGATGAGCTGGACGATTGAAGTTCTGCGAGGGGCTCTTGTGCTTCCCGTTCCTGTAATCTCTATTTCCGGATAAAGGACTACTGTCTGGGATTCCCGCTCGAAGCCGAGCAAGTGCAAGCTCATGTTCATGTTGTGCTTGTGCCTCCTCACGTTGTGCTTGTGCCTCCTTACGTTGTGCTTGTGCCTCCTTACGTTGTGCTTGTGCCTCATCACTTGCTCTCTTCTCAAGCTTATCTCGGCGCTCAACCATCTTCTCATGAGCCCATTCGAAGAGCTTCTGTCTTGGGGAAAAACCATATCTCTCACCCCTAGCAATCATTATGTCCAGGTAACGCTCCTCATCGAAGGTTTTGATGGTTTCCATGTTTGTTTCCTAAACAGTCATTAACGATGTGCCAAAACAACCACAAAAAAAAACCAAATCTCTACAATACAGTAGTAGAAAAAAAAATGAAAGAACCACACAACACCAAGGAGAGAAAAAAAAAATTCAACACCACAGTTCAAACTTAAATGTAAAAGTGATCTCAAAACCTCACCATAAAAGTGACTCAAAATTCAATCAAGTGCAACAGCAGCAAAATGTTGCAAGACAGTGCATGAAACACTGGTAGTACAGAATGGCAGTCGTGCCTGCTTAACAGCAATATGTGGCAGTACCTGCGGTTATTGTGCAAATGAAAGGAATGAGCAACACAATCAAGTGCAACAGCAACAATATGTTGCAAAACAGTGCATGAAACACTGGCAATACTGAATGGCAGTCGTGCCTGCTTAACAGCAATATGTGGCAGTACCTGCGGTTATTGTGCAAATGAAAGGAATGAGCAACACAATCAAGTGCAACAGCAACAAAATGTTGCAAAACAGTGTATGAAACACTGGTAATACAGAATGGCAGTCGTGCCTGCTTAACAGCAATACGTGGCAGTACCTGCAGTTATGGTGCAAATGCAAGGAATGAGCAACAACAAATTTTACCGACTAGCACCCAGTGCCTGAGAGTACAAACAAGTACAGTATAGCGGACGTGCCTGCGTATGAGCGCGTATATGGCAGTACCCACAAATAAAATGTCGTAAGTAATACGAACAAGTACTGTATCGCGGTCGTGCCTGCGTATGAGCGCGTATATGGCAGTACCCACAAATAAAATGTCGTAAGTAAAATTCTGGAGTGTTACCAAAAGGGCACAGATCCTATGCAAAATACACCAACGATAAGCTAACAGCTTACTAGGCAGCCAGATTACACATTTCTACTAGTAATGAGAAAATTTATTTTCAAGTGACAACTCAGACACATGAAAGGCTTAGCCTAGGCTCGGTAAATGACACCAAAGTTTTTCTTCCAATCTATGAGCAGTCAATGCTTGAATATAAAACACAATTATAAGCAAAAATACTTAATATGCTTTTTCCCAATTCCTAAATCCCAAGGAAATATAAACAATTCCTAACAAGTATCACCCTTTAACAGATATATAAAACACGAATGCTTTAAAACTCAATCTTATCACGCAAATAAATGAAATTTTAAATAACACGTCTTCTCGTCATGCAAAATTTCTTAAGTCTGTTACCACATAATCTCATGTAGATTTCCTGAAATATTGTTTACCACATGGAAAACAAGAAAATATTAGTTACCATAATTAATATTGAAAATAAAGAAAAATTTCTTATCCGCAACGTTTCTAGCGCGAAAATTTTCGTGTGCAGCCTAAGATTCATTCATTTCAATAATCGAGCCAATGGTAATCGGGTTTCATGTGCAATGTTAAAAAGCAAAATAAAAATAAATTTATAAAATCAGTCTGTCTGTTCGGGTCCCTGTTCGGGCGCCAATGTTGTTGGGGTTTAGGATGCTAGAGTGTTGTTAAGATTCTGTTTTACTAAGGGGACTCAAAGTACCGAGCTCGGTTAAGAGCTCACAAACAGACAGGACAGATATTTGTACTTGAACACCCCATCTCTATTACCATTAGTCGGTTAAATGAAACTCAGAATTCAACTTTCTTTTAATTTTGGAAATGCAATGACATTAAAAGAATTGAATTAAATTTCTCAAATTAAATTTTATGAAATGCTGCCTCGAATCCCGGAGGTGGTGGGCACGATTTCGTTTCCCGGCACCACGGACGTATGCCAAGACTTTGGCCTCAACTCGATGATTACCTCTGTCACACAGGCAGAGTAGAATACAGGACACTGCAATTTCAGAAACAGAAATGACACACTATTTATAATGGGAAACTGAAAGCATGAGCACACATATAATGAGTTTCCAATGTCATTCTACTGGATAAAATATATTGGTTATTCACAGCTAACCAGAAATATTTATGCTACCATAATAGCATACAAAACCATTAATTCTTTACTGGTTTTAAAGAAAACAATATATTCACAATAAATGAAGAATAAGCAAGACAAATACAGTACTGTATGTATTCCTTAAATTGTGGGCAACCACAAAAGTTGCAATGCTTATTACTGATTAACAATTAATATGGTAAAACACTCTATTTAGGATAAAGGAAGAATCTACGAGATAAATACAGTATTCATTCACTTTTAGTTATCAAGAACTTTGCAATGAAAAAAAAGGGTGCAAAACCACCTTTTGAGGTATTTGCAACTTATAACTCAAAACACTTTATCCCCAACATATGAAGAATTAGCAAGATAAATACGGTATGCATTCATTAAATTGTGGTTAACAAGAAATATTTGCAAAGCCAACTGGGAAAAATTACCTTTTAAATGTTTGCAATTTGTATAGCAAATAGCTTTATTGACGAGTTTTTGACGTAAAACACTTTATTTACGATGATAGAAAGGGGTGAAATGAAATTAGAATTTATTAGGAAAAGAGATAGATTTTTACGGGCTCATAACCAGTCTTCAGAGGATGAGATTTTCGTTTATCACATTCAGTGAAAAGAAACTTCTCAGCAATATATATCAGCTGTGATTTACAGGTTAAGGAATTAACTTTGGCATGTGAGATTCCAGTTTGGTAATCTACAAAATTTCGTGTGTATTGGAATGAAATCTGAGAATGAAAATCCATAAGATTTAACCAGTAACGAATGTAACTAATTCTCGAAAATAAACCAATTTGCTTGACCCACGAGCTTTACCATACACTATCCCTCACCTTGTTGTGCTAGATGAATTCCTGTGAAGATGCCACGTAATTAAGATTTGAAATAAACTTAGACTGCCCAGGCGAGATGTTGCCTCTGGGCAGTCTCGGCGCCAAAAAAGCGTCTCATTGTTCCTCCTGGTGAGTTCATCTGTAGGATACATTTCTAGAGCAGGAATTGGCTCTGATATCATTTTAAGGACTATTTTAGTGGTGGTCCCTGGCAGGCAATTATAGCAGAGATGCAAGGGAGAGACAGTATTTTTAGGTGCAACAAGTGGAAGCAAATAAAATAAAACGAGAATAATAATGAAAAGTTAGGTTACTGGTAAAATATCTCATAATTTTCTTGGCTCGTAGCAGACAGAAAATAGGAGCAGCCTTTATATCGGGGCTATACTTCTACACGTACAAGAAGAGTAAATAAGGTATATTTAAAATTAGCTATAAGCTAAAATACAAATTGCAAATAATCATAATCTGCAAAAGTCAAGAAGTGGGAATTAATTTTTTTAGTTAGAAAATAACAGTTATGTTACTAATTTATTTAATAAGGCATCTAACAGCCTCTGGTGACTTTGAGCGAAACACTCTGTCACAGCAAGGTTCCTAGGCGGCGCGTAACTATCATCTCCGAGGCTCCCTTCGTCCGAATCCTGTAGTCTGCACTTACAGTCGTCTTCAACCAACCAAATACTGTCACCAAGTCCGTCTTCACATCAACATCCCACTTCACAGCTAGCTTGACTCCTTTCATTACAGCATCCAACTCTGCCATGTTGATATGGTTATAGTCCTCTTCCTTCCTCAACCAAGCTCCATCCTCCACGGTCTCATTGTCAATATCTAAGATTATTTGTGTGGGAATACTGCTCGCATCGCACCACACGACACCCTTACCTGACTTCTGGGCATACCATCTCCCTCTCACTGGATTTTCTTGTTTCACTCTCCTTATAATCTCTTGCAGCATCTCCATCGTTTGCTGCCTGACCTTGTCTTCCCATCTGATGCCCTCTGCTCTCCTCTTTACGTAACTACAAGCTACCCGTAACCAACCTGCCACAGGATAATGGCCTACCAATTTTCCGCACACTGAAAACAGCTCTCTCCTACTTAAGTCTTGCTGCATTTCCGGGATCTCATTCCCCCTATGGAAAACGAGCTCACCATTCTTCCCTCTTGCCAATCTCAGACCCAAAGCAGTTCCCCCTTCTAGTGGTTCAGGTGGTTTCGTAGCCAGCCCATACAGACGCAGCTTCTCCACAACCTCCGATACACTAACCTTGGTCTCTTCTTCCAGAATATCGTCTATATATGAGTTTGGGGGCACTTCCATCACTTTCCTCTTGCTTAATACTGTCTTGATGATCTTGGTCATGATTCTTGGTGCTGAACTCAGTCCGAAGCCCAGTCTCGTTAAGCAATATGTCCTTCCTCCATAATTCACGAGTTGGTACTTCCACAGCTTCTCTACAACATGGACTTGCAGATAAGCCGACTTCAGATCTCAAACATCAGTAGCGTCATCTCCAGTGTGAGACATAACACATTGGTTAAGTTTGCGGTAGTCCAGTACTGACCGAACTTTGTTCTTGTTTGGCTGAACCACCACCATCAATGGTAGAACTCCACATCTTATGTCCGTCCCCCACAGTACTAGTATACCTTCATCGATCCACTTTTCCACCTCTCGGTCAAATTCTTTCCTAACATGCTCTCTCATTGCACTCTCATAGCAGCCCACCTTGTTCTTTAACACCAGCAGCCCCTCTTTCAAACCACTCAACCACCCACTTAGTACCGTCAAACTCTGCAATGAAATCCTTGTCCACAATCTTGCACAGACTGGCCTTCTGTTCTGTGGCTAGCTCTCTTATCAACTTCCCATTTTCCTTGGCTTTCACTTTTCCTGCCACCCTTTCCAGAGCTGCATTCACAACTGTCACTGCATACCTTATCCTGCCTCTTGCTATTTGCAATATGTTCACTGGTACTGGCACATTGCCAAAAACTACAAATCCATCACAAATTGTCTCACCACCCAGTTTGTTCAAAATATCCATTCCCATTACTACATCTATGCCAGTTATCACCTTAGCAATTACAATTGCTGTAGTTCTCAGGTGTATTTCTTGCATTTCAACTCTATCTCTTTACTGCCCTCACATTCAATTTGTCTTCCATCCACCGTTACTAACCCTTCTACCTTCACCATACATTTCCCCACCAATTGAGAAGCACACATTGTGATGGAACAACCTGAATCGACAAGTGCCCTCGCCTTCCTTCCTCCTATGCTAACACTGATCATTGGCAATGAAGTTGGAAACGCCTTTAGTTGTCTGAGGGGGTAGCTTCTGGTGCAGCAGCTCCCCCTTGCCCATTTCCTTGATCACAGTAGCTTGCAATATGACCTTCCTTCCCACACTTGAAGCACATTATGGGTGGTCATGGCTCCTTGCACTCTCTTGCCATATGAGGCCCACCGCACCTGTAACAGCGACCTTTGAACATCTTATATTCTCCTTTTCTGCCTCCTTGCTAACCTTGTGATGGCCGCAACTGCTGCAACTTCTTGACCCCCACCACCTGATGTTTGCACTCTAGCTCTTGCAATTAGCTCAGTCATATCTGATGTTTCAACATCTTTTTCTGCTGAAGTTCCATGGAGATCCGATCTGGGAAACCAGTTACAAATGCCAGCTTTATGGACCGCTCCAGACTCTCTCCCTTCCATCCTGCCAGTCCTGCTAATCATCTAATCTCATTTGCAAAAACATCCACTTGCTCACCTGTCAAGTGTGTCTTCCTAAGCCTTCCATAGGCCTCGAACGTCCCTTGTGAGAAGGCCAACTTTAATCTGCTCTCGATCTTCTTGGCATGTAGCTGATCATCAGCACTCATTTTGAGATACAGAGCCAAACCATCTCCTTCCAGGCACAAAGGTATAAAACTGGCTAAATCCTTACTTTCCACTAATCTCACCACCATCTCG